>PVJN01004919.1:29773-86177 GCA_004026805.1 Lasiurus borealis | reverse complement strand
CTTTGATCTTCCTTGTGA
Source organism: Lasiurus borealis (assembly GCA_004026805.1). NCBI lineage: Eukaryota > Metazoa > Chordata > Mammalia > Chiroptera > Vespertilionidae > Lasiurus > Lasiurus borealis. The sequence continues at coordinate 86,159 of PVJN01004919.1, read as the reverse complement.
TCCTCCGTCCCGGTGTGTCTGGCGGACACTTAATCAATGTCTTTCAGATTGTTCCTGGAAACTGGCTGCACGCCCCCATTCTGGTAAGCGAGTAAACACACACACACACACACACACACACACACACACACACACATCACAGGCTGGTCCCTCTGAAAGGGGGGGTCTGTAACATCTGCCCATTAATGCTACCCAGGTGCATGCCTCTTCCCCCCACATCCTCCCGCCCACCAGGTCCAGGCCGCACTTTAGAGGCCTGGGGGAGCTCCCGGGGGCAGAGGACTTTTGGGGCTCCTATGGGAAGACAGGCAGGGCCGGCCGGAGTGGGGAGGGGGGCTATCGGCCGGAGGTGGATCTGACTCACCCACAGGGTTCATGACTGAAACCAGAAGTGGGCACTTTTACAGTCGCTCTTGGCCATTTAGACATAGATACCAAGGCACCGTGGACCCAGGGGTTTGTTTAGTGGGGGGTTCAGCTGTACCTTCCTTTGATGAGACCGAGAGGGTGAAAGCACGCTTCCCGCCCGCAAGGCCGCCGAAAAGCCAATCCCCGTTCCCCATGCCCTTTCCTCCCGCTCTGCTCGCACTCGCGTCAAAGAGCGGGCTGACCTTTCCGTGATAAATGTGACTCGCTCCACCGTTCGAGGGTCACCGGCAGACGAGGGGAGCTGACATTTGGAGTCACCATCCGTTAGGCTCACGAAGGGCAGAGAGCACCCGAGAGGCGACACGTGTCACGCGGGAGGGGGGTGCTTTGATTCATGGGCGATGTCGTCAGCCTTCCTTTGTCCCGGCTCCGCCGCTGCCGTTATCAGGGGCTCTGCTGGCCTTTATCTCCACGTCAGGAAGGACCCGGCCTAGCGACGGACGTGTGTCCACCCGTGAATCGCCCTGAAACGCCCCTTTCTGCCTCTGCCTGGACGCAGGAGCAAGACCTGGCGTCTCCAGAAGCTCTGCCATTCATTCTCTAAACGACTCTGATGTGGCCCTGGCCGGTGTGGCTCAGTAGATAGAGCATCAGCCTGCAGACTGAAGGGTCTGGGGTTCAATTCCAGTCAAAGGCATGTACCTCGGTGGCAGGCACATCCCCAGTAGGGGGGCGTGCAGGAGGCAGCTGATGGATGTTTCTCTCTCATCCATAGTATTTCTCTCTATCCCTCTCTTTTTCTCTCCATAAAACATCAATAAAAATATATTAAAAAAAATAAAACAAGTGACTTTGATGTGGTCCCTCTTTCCCCTGAAGTGTGCCATTAAGATGAAAATTCTTACAACAATTAAATTTTGATCAGCTACTCTTCCTGAGGCTCTGAGCCAGTTACCAAGGCTCCCTCTGTGAGAGAGACAGATCGGAGATGACAACCTAATTGAGGAGCTAAACAAGGAGGAGTCACGTGACTTCAGATCAGCCTGAACGCGGACTGTGATTGCATGTATGTGCAATGTCTGGAACATACATTGAGCACCTGTGTCAAAGTCATGGCTCTTTTGTTTACAATCTGCACGAGCTGAGAAAGGTGCTCAGTCTTGTTGAGAAAACAAAACAAAACAAAAATACTAATCCACAACTCTTTATGCAAGGAAAGCACTGTCTGCTTCTTCCCGATGCCGGGTCTGATATGGCTTAAAGAGACATGCCTGCTCCGTCCCTGGGCTTACCTTCTGTAGCCCATGCTTACAATGGTAACTTGAGATATGAGTGCCCTAACATACAAGATTTTTGAGATATGAGCCATTGAGTGAGCGATTTTTGCTTTGAAATACGAGTAACATTTGAGATAGGAGTCATCGTGAGGATCAGCCGGCTGCACAGGACCCACCAGTTTACCAGGACTCGAGCGTCTCACAGTTTCCCACGCCTCAAGGTTACGGAATGAATTAAACTCGTATCTTGAGGTACCACTGTATACGTTTTTAACACATTACCTTCAGCCAAAAGCCTCGCCTCTGTTTTAAATACCGTGAGAGGACATGTGATTTAGTTGTGTGTTTATCTTGCAGGGGCCCATCAGACATGGCAGATGACCCAGGCGGTGCATGAAGTAAAACCCGGAACCGAGTGTGGAGTCGGGGCCAGGGATTCGAGTTCTGCGTCAGGGCTCCTGGGCCGGGCCTTGGCGTGCAGAGCCTCTTCCCACATCCGGGAAGGGAGCTGGCAGCGAACCTCTTGCTTCTCGGGCTGTTTCCAGAAGCAAATTCTGGAGACCCTTCCGAGTTACATCGGCCTCCCATTTCTAATCAGCAACTTATTGACTCTCTACATCTTCCAGCAAAAAACAAAGATGGCGGCGCCACTCTAAATCACAGGGTTAGAATGAAAAGGATCGTCGCAAGTGGTGCAAATGCTGAACTACTACACATACACACACACACACACACACACACACACACCTCCACCCAACACCAAGCACGGAGCCTCCAACACAGAAGGCACCCAGTGCAAATTCAGCCACCAAGATGCCCGAGTCCCAGTCAACCCATGACAGGGCCAGGATGCATTTATGGACAAGTATTCAAACCCTTTGCATCCAGTCTACAAAATGGATGAAACAGCGTCTTCTTCATGAGTTCCGTGTGGGAATTAAATCAGCAAAACACACGCACAGTAGTTAGTGTCACGCCTGCCATATGTCAAGCTCTTCAGAGACTCCTATCATTACTATTACTTGCGGGAAGGAGCGAAGGACTGACTGAAGGAGGCGATGGTTTACTGGATGCCGGCATGTTTAGTGAGCACAGAGGAGCCTGCCCCGAGAGCACGGGGCTGGAGCTCGCACCCCAGGCCCCGGCCTTGGGCCGGGCAGGGCTCCGGGCATGATTCCCACTGGCTGTTTGTCTTGGCAGCCGAGGGTTCTCTCTCTCCACCCAGACAGTGAAAAAACACTAATTTTTCAGGTTTATGTTTCTTATTTAGCATCACAGGCATCTCTGTCTCTCTGCCCTATCGAGGATTTCCTTGAGGCGGATGTGGGTGTTCCTGGGTCTTCCTCACAACCGCTGCTTCCCTCTCAATGGACTGTTACTCTCATTGGTTAAGTAGACGCCACTCCCTAGACGGAGGAGAACAGCGCCATTCCCTAGGCTTAGTATTACTTTTCATCCGGAGCTCCTCACTTCCCCGTTCCCAGCCCCCCATTCTTCACTGGCTCTCCACACCATTGCCCGCCTCAGGGGGGCAGCGGGAGAGAAACAAAAGTGGGACCAGGCTCACGATCGTGGCTGGAAGATACTCGGACTCTGAGAACCCCCTGGGAAAGTTCTTGCTGAAACAAGAAGAGGCCTCAAGAAGAGGTGCCATGCCCGGGCATCACAGCGGAGGTCCCACGTGGATTAGGACTCTGTTTTGTGGAGCGACACACCCCGATACGAAGAGTCACAAGAATACGTGGCAGACAGGCAGCAGGCAGGCAGAAGGCAGGCGGCAGGCAGTACTTGTTCGCTGACTGGAGAGACAGGGCCCCCATGACTTGCAGCAGCTCTGGGGGGTGTGGTGTTTGTGGATGGCCGGCTCCTCTCTTGACTGCCTGGGGCGGGGCACCAGCTACGCTCTAGAAGTAGAGGGAGGTCGGCAGTCTCCACTGCTCCCAACAGTCCTGACACCAGGCCCCCTATGCCTCGGCGTTTTCCAGAAAAAGCCACATCATCGCATCAAATGGAATCATCATCCTGATGATCTTCCGAAGAGGAGACGTGGCAGTCCATTCCCCCCTCACAGCACGCAGCAGCACGTTCACAAATTCCCTTTGGGCACGTAGGTTCTTCCTGAAATTCCTCTCGGTCTTGCCAACAGCAGAACGGCCGCTTCTCTTTTGCCCAGTCCTCCGAGATCCACACGTTTCCACTGGGGCCTCTCACGCAGGTGAGGTTTATTATACCGAGGAGTTTAATAGCATCTCGGCAGCTCCGGGCATGCACGCACACCACCAATAAAAACCAGCCAAACGAAATAAAACAACAGAAAACCTCCAGGCTTCTGGGCTTTTATACAATAAGTAACGATATAGCTCTAGCTGTGCCCACTGAGATGCTCAGCGGGAGTGCGTCTGGATGTAGACGCGTTTCCTATCCAATCTTCCGAGTCCTCCTGTGGAGTAAGAAAACCTTTCCTCGAACCCTGGGTCTGGGTTAACTGGCAACAGCCTGCTGTTTTAGAGGGAACCCTGGGTTCACACGGCCCGCACTCCACCCCTGAACCCCTTGGGTCAGCTCTCTAATTGTTCTCAGTGGCAGCGGCCTCCGCCAGGGAAAAGACAGCCCTCTCTCTACTCGGGAAGCTGGCCCGTGGCTCCAGACGCCTAATCTCTGCAGAGTGTGCGTCCCTGTGGCTGGTCCCCAGTGCGCTTAGTAACGGTCATCTCTGATCACAAACTGTGTGCTGAACCTCTCTGTGCCTCAGTATCCGTCACCACAGTGGCTCTAATGTTGTGCAGAGATGTTGCAATGATCAATCAAATAGATCGGCGGTGGGCGATGCCCAGGACGGGGCAGGGAGGTGTTTAAGGGGTAAAGATGCTGGGGGAGGACCAGGAGGAGGGCTGAAGCAGGCTCATCCAGGGCAGGGGGATTCTGGGGGCTCTTTATGAAATGTCACATCAGTAAAATAGGTTATTTTTACCGTCCACTGTCTGATCCTTCCGCAGCGGAAATAAGGGCATGGAGGGGAAACTGTGCCTGATGCTGGCATCTAACTCACAGTGGCCTGGTCCCAAGGTCATCGGAGATGTGCTGTCATGAGAAGTCCTTTCTACAAAACGGGGTGCTGTTGGGTGAGGCGCTTCCCCTTGTCCTGGGCCTTCTCCTACATCCTTTCCCTCCGCACCTCTCTCCACGGCCCCTGGACACGAAATAGACGCCTGGCGATTGGCCGCATCCAAGCAGAGCATCTGGATGCTACTGGAGCGGAGGTTTACGTTAGATTCTGCTCCGGGCAGGGCACTGTTTCCTTCCTCCTGCCTCAGGTCCTTCTCTTCCAGGCAAAGTTTGGGTTCAGGAAACAAATGGGCAAGACTCTGACCCTGAGACCCACTGTGTTGGTGCTGGTGGGAGGGGCCTCGGAGGGGTGGGGGCTACTGGTCTGTAACCCCGCCCAGGTCTCTGAGCCTGCTTTCCCCCCTGCCCTGGGCTTAAGGCACAGCAGTGGTAGGCGGGGTGCAGGAAGTGGCGTGGTGAAGGAACTGGTCTGGGGTTCGAGGCACTAGGGCCCAGCATGGCAGGGAGGGAAGATGTTGGGAAACAAGGAAACAGACAATTCCCTGGAATCATTTTCCTCTCTCCCTGCCTGTCAGCGCTCTGCGGTCCGATCCACACGCAGTGTCTCCCTTCATTAAAATAAAATGTCCTTCTTCCCGCACTTCCCAGGATCGGAGCCACGATTCTGGCTCCTCTTTCTTAGATATGCAAATGGGAAAGCTCACAGGAAGGTGTGTGGCGTGGAAGCCTCAGAACAAAGACCCAGCTCTCACAGCCACGGTACCCGGGGAAGGTGTGGGTGCCGGCCCCCCACCTTCTCCCTCCCAGAGCTGCGGGAACACGATGTCTATTTCAGGCTGTGAAATTGGTGCCTTCACCCAGACGCCGCCTGTGGAGGGAGGAGGCGGCACCGCAGATAAACCAGGAGCGGGAAACTGCTGTCTGGGGACACGTCTGGTGACAGCCGAGGGGGAGGACGCGATGACACGGAGAGAGCGAGGGGGCAGGGAGGCGGCGGAGGAGGCTGAGGAGAGAAGGTGCCGACGCCCTGGCATGTGTCCAGAGTGGGACACACAGGCCAAGGAGTGTCCAGTCTCCCAGATGCCAGCGTCGGGGGAGCGGAGGGGAGGGGAAGGTCGGAGGTGAGGACACAGGTTGGTTGGGGATGCCCGACTCCAGGTTGGAGTGGGGAGCTGGGCTGTTTGGTGGGGCGGCAATGACGGAAAGAGAAAATATTTACAGCGGTACCTCGAGATACGAGTGCCCTAACATACGAGATTTTTAAGATACGGGCTGTCGAGCGAGCGATTTTTGCTTTGAAATACGAGCAACAGTTGAGATAGGAGTCATCGCGCGGATCGGCCGGCTGCACATGACCCACCAGTTTACCTCGACTCGAGCGTCTCATAGTTTCCCACGCCTCAAGGTGATGGAACGAATTGAACTCGTATCTCGAGGTACCACTGTAATTCGTTGCCTTATTTAATTCGCATCATGACATCATAGTCCAGAGGACGCTCTGGGCACACCACCCACGGTCTCGCATCTGAAAGACTCGCTGTGGCCACAAGTGCAAAAGGGAAGGAGCCGACTGAGCCACGTGTGCCATCCTTCACCCTCCCAGTGACCGTTCGTGCCAGGGCAGCGAGTGTTACTCTGTGTCTCCCCACCCCCATCCTGATCGCACCGACTAGCACGTGCCGGCACTGGCCATACCGACTTCCACTCGGCATGCCTCTCCGATTCAACACGTGCTCTGGGCCAGGCCAGTGGCTCCGTGAAGAGGCGCTAAAGTGAGTCACGTCACCTCCGACGTGACACGGTGATATCACACTGCATTTCGGTCATCCTTCCCGGCTCCCGAGCGGCGGTACCGGAAGCTGCCTTTTGTTACCCGCAGAGCAAGCCTCTCTCCACCAGCCCCTCCGATCAGAGGTGACCGGGGGGGGGGGGGGGTGGAATTCCCCGCCCTCCCCCATCCAAAGACAGGAGAGGCGGGGGCGGGAGGGAGTGAATCAGGCCCGGGTGACCAAGCCTCCATACAAGCACTCACTAGGGGGCTGGGGGGCATCCCCACTCGGGAGCACTCAGAGGTGCCAGGAGAGTGGCTGCCTAGACATGACAGGGATCCTCGGCCCCTTCCCAAGTCCTCCTTCTCCAGAAGGTTCTTCCACTCTTCCCTCATTGTTCCCGAAAGAACGAGTTGTCATGTCAGGAGCAAGGGACAGTGGGCTTTGGAGACAGAAAAGGGCTGCAGCCTGGCTCTGCGGGTCACCAGCCATGTGATATGGGGAGCACACTCCTCCTCACCGGGCCTCACTGTTCCCATCTGTGCAATGGGGTGAGGACAGTCTTCCCAGCTAACAGAGCGCTGTAAGGCGGACGGGGTTCAGGTGGGAAATTGCTTGGAATAATAGCGAGCACAAAGCAAGCCCTCGGACTCCACTGAGGCTGTTATTCCTCAGTGACGGCGAGTCCAAACCCTCACACGCTCAGCCACACGCCTCACTGCGCACCCTCGTCCTGCCGTGCGGACTGTCTGCGCAGCCTCTGGTCTGGAGCAGGCGGGGAAGGCCGGCTTCTGCTTGGGTTCGCCATCCCTACGCCCAGTGGTTCTCAACCTTTTTTAAAGCTGAGACCTTTTAATACAGCTCCTCATGTTGTGGTGACCCCCAATCTTAAAATTGTTTTCGTTGCTACTTCATCACTGTCATTTTGCTGCTGTTAATGAATCATAATGTAAAAATATCTGTTTTCCGATGGTCTTAGGCGACCTTGCTAGCAGTTTTCAACCTGTGGATCTCAACCCACAAGTTGAGAAGCGCTGCTGTAGATGGTGAAAAGCAACCCTGGAAACACGCCCTGACCGGGCACTTGGTTTGGGCTCCATGAGCAAACCACCAGCGCAAACGCCGCAGACCGCGTTCGGGAAGGAAGGGTAAGAGCATCGCTTATGGCTCTAGCCCTCCGCAGAACCGCACACAGCTCGAACATCGATCACCACAAACAGTAAATGAGAAGGCGGATTTAATTCAAACGGGAGGAGGGGGAGAATAGAAGAAACTTCCTTGGACCTACACGATTTCTTTTGTCTAGTTTTGTGTTCTTTGCTTTTTTTTTTTTTTCCTAATGATATTTAAAGGCAAGTGGTGCGTAAGGTGAGTATTGGTCTTAACCACCAAAGACTCCATGGTAACCGCTGAGAGGACTCACCTTCGGGGGCACCATCAGCCTCTTCTCTCATCACCTCTCAGACACCCTTTCCCCAGCCTCCTCTGGAGTGCCCCCTGCTGCCCTAACCCCAGATGGGATACAGGACCCCTTTCCTTGCTCCTGCAGCGGCCCCTTACCTCCCCCAGAGCACGAGTCAGACAACCCCTTTCTAAACCATCTTTCCAACCAGCTCGTCCCTGCTCTGCCTGGGTGACAAGGTGGGGAAAATCCCTTGGGGCCAAAAGGACCTCAGATATTAAAATTGGTTCGTGGCCCCCCAAGAGCCCACAGCCGTGAGCATGGTGGGCAGCCGGGACCCTCGCAGAAAAAGGCGCCTCAGGAACGTTTTTATTCTCAATTCTTTCACGACAGGAAGGTCTGGTCCTCCTCCTGCCACAGGGCGCACACGTGGGGTGCAATCAGTTTGAACGTGTGAGCAGGTGAATGGGTTGAACCCAGGACGGAGGTGTTTGGACAAAGGAGATCTTAGAAGAGGGACTGACCGAGCGAGATGCAGATGGGACCGTGTCCTAGCAACCGCCGCACGACCCCGGAGTGAGAACTCCGAGTGTTCCAGACCGGGCGGTGGCTGCGGATGCGAGTGTGGCAAGAGTGATGGCAAGGCCTGGGGAGGGGAGGGACCAGGCAGCGTGGATATGGGGTCGGCTGATGTTCTCATGTTGATGCCTTGACAAGAGAAAGCAGATGGATTGTTATTAGTTTCTGTAATCTCTCTCCCCCTTGACCTCTGCACGCTGGTGGTCGGCCCGCCGACTGCCTTGAGGTGGCGGCAGACAGACGCGGGACTCTGGAGGTCAAGACGAGTGTGAAATTAGTGTCTGCTGCCATCGTTGGGGAGGGCAGTTCAGCTCCTGTAATTAAAAGCAGGCGTGAGCTCTGAGCTGAGTGTTCTCGCCTGGGGGTGGCATTAAACTTTAACCCTCCATCAAGTCCCTTTCTGGAATGGTTGCAAATTGCCAGTGAGAACAGCACTGGAGGGAATGGCTTTGCAGAACGGGGGGAGGGGTGCGATGGCCACACGGCTGGGGGAGGATGGGAAGCTCCAATGTCCTTCTGGTGCAGTGGAGGCGGGGCCAGCCCTAGTGAGACTCTCCGTGAGTGGGACTCGGTAGTAGTGACTGCCACACTGTGCGCATGATGATGACGATGATGATGATGAGGCGTGCTGGGCGTATTCTTCCTCTCCCCGCATCTAATTCACATTCCCCCGCCCTGAGGCAGGCCCACTGCCACCTGTGGAGCCAAAGTAGGGCTGTGACCCTCTCGGCGCCTCGCAGGCGCCGGGCTTATCCCGCCGAGAACGGGCCCAGAAGAGGCCGCCACTGAAAACGGGCTGCGGGTGCCCTGCCTCACCTTCCTCTGGGTCCTGGTCCGTCCACTCTGACAGCAGCACTTCCCCAACTTGTGTCTCTGGTGTGGTCACTCCGGCTCCCTCTGCCCCACTTCTCAGCCGCCAGCACCGGCCTGAGCTTTTTTTTTTTTTTTTTAAATATATTTTATTGATTTTTACAGAGAGGAAAGGAGAAGGATAAAGAGCTAGAAACATGGATGAGAGAGAAACATCCATCAGCCGCCTCCTGCATGCCTCCCACTGGGGATGTGCCCACAACCAAGCCACATGCCCTTGACCGGAATTGAACCTGGGACCTCTCTGTCCACAGGCCGACGCTCTATCCACTGAGCCACACCGGTTTCGGCCGGGCTGGGTTTTTGCCGCCGGCTCTCCTCCTGTGCTGGCCTGTGCTGGCGCATGGCTGGGCTCCCACCGATGATCTGGAGAAGCTGCCTGCCCATGCGGCTATCTCCCGCTCAGGGTCTGACATGACAAGGAGGCGGAGGCACCGTCCCCGTGGGAGAATGCCCTCAGGGTGACAGACAGGGTTGTAAAGGCTGTAAACACAGACTCACTTCCCTTTTCCATGCGGCTGGTAACATGTGTCCTCGCGGCACCTTCTGCCTGGGACATGCTTCTTCGCTTCTCTGCCTTCTCCGGGCGCCACTCTCTCGAGGTTGTAGGTGCCGGTGCCCCGGGCAGCCCCAGGGGCCCCCTCTAGCCCGCTCTGTGCCGGGGAAAGCGCAGGTGTGCCAGGGTGGGGGATCGTGGAGAGAAAACACCGAACAGTTTTATCTGGTTCGTCTGAACAATCTTACACTGGTGCTGGGTGCACAGTCAGCGCAGCTTCTGAATAAAAGAAGAGTCAATGGACGGACTGAACGCATCCCCGAGCGAACTGAAAGGCTGGTCTCTGAATGCGGCTCTCCATGACAGTGAGCTTCTGCACTTGAAAATGGGATATTCTCTCCTGAATCAACGAAACGGGAAAATACGCCCGTATACCACACTGAGGGTGTCCTTTTATATGAGCCACAACGGGCCAGGTGCCCTCCCGTGTTAAAATGGTGCTGTGAGCAGTGCGAGGGGCTGCTCTGAAGTTTGGCTGCATTAATACTCGCACCGTGGCCGCGTCTGCACGGCGCACCCGCTGAGCGCTGAGGCCTGGCATGAACACGGACTCAAACAGGGCTCTGCCCAGAGAGCACGCACCGGACTCACCAGGAGCCTCGGCCGCTGAGACACAGCTGGCCGGCACGGGTCCCGGTAAGAGAAGGCCAGACCTCTCTCTAATGCTGCGGGCCCGCTGGTTGAAGACACACGAAGAATAAAGGAAAAGGGGGAGCGAGGGGCACCTCCGATTCTGGGAGAGAATGAGCGGCGGGCGGGGTGCGGTGCCCGGTAGGCCGCTGCTCCCGCTCAGTGTGAGGAATAGCAGGGTGCCAGGCAGGCCGCTGCTGGTCCATGAACAGACTGATGATTATATCATTCTTCTGTCTTCATTGTCTGGTCTCTCTGAGCACCCGCTGGGCATGCGCACCGGATGGGTGAGAGGGAGGGCCCAGGCAGGCGAACTCACACGCTTAGGCTCCCACAAGCGTGGGAAGGGTCACAGCCATCACGGGAGAGTGCCACTCTGCGAGGCAGGTGGCTTCTCGTGGGCATTCCTGCCAGGAGAACGGCAGTGTTTTGGCCTGAGACCGGGTACTTATCATTCAGGCAGGATCTGGCCACCGTTGGCCGGTTTCCTCGGTGGGAGGGAACCGTGGGGTGTGTGCTCTGGGCGCGGCTCTCTGCTCCAGCCCCAGGAGCAATGCTGCTGATGCCCGCCCTCCCTCCCCTGGCACAGGGCGGGCCTGAGCACGCGGCTGTCAATCAAAGCGATCGCTCAGCCGGTGATGGTGTGAAGTGTTTTAGCCCTAATGAGACCACACAGCTGGCTCCTCTCAGAGTCCTCACGCTAAGACTCGTGAAACGGGGGCTCGATTCATTTTTATGATCGAGAAAAGCATATCGGGAGTTTAAGGGATTTGGCTGGAAACCAGTCTACTAGGTGGTGACCTTGACCGAGTCCTTCCCTTGTAAATCCACTCATCGCCCCTCTCCCCTCTCTTAAAGGCCTTACAAAGTAGAGGAATAACGCTAGGCATACTGGGAAAAAGGAACGCGTTTAAATCTACAGCAGATTGTAAAACGCCAAACAGAAAGCTTACATTAATTGCTAGTTATCATAGAAAGAAGAGAAATTGTCGCTTTTGAAGGTAATAACTCCCCCGCCCCTCCTGAGGCTGAGAAGCGTGAATTACAGAGAACCAGGTTTTGCCTCTTGAGGAGAACCCATGTTCCGCGCACAGTTGATGAGGGCAGAGGCCTCCCTCACAGAAGCACAGACAATGAGCGCAGAAGAATGATATCATCATCGTGTGGCAATCTCACAGCAGCTGGTGCCGGAGTTCAGGCGGAGACAATCGGCGGATGATTGAGATCGGTACGTGGGAGGCAGCGGGGGAAAGGATGTGCACCGAGGGCGAGCACGCCTCCGGATCGCTCGCTCACCACACAAAGGAGCTCGTGTCTTCACAGGACGCCTGCTTGGTCAGCACCCGGCAAAGTCGCCCGCCCCGGCCCCTGTGGTGAGGGCCACCGGGTGCCCTGCTCCTCCCGGGTGATGCGCGATGAAATAAACAGCATCACCTGGAAGCATCCCTCCCCCAACTTTTTACCCTAATTTTAACCAGATTATCCGTAACTTCTTGCATATGGGAAATGAAGAGGATGGAGACCCGAGTGTAAAGTAGCACCATGGTTAAGCCATCAGATAAAACATAGCTGGCAGGACAGTCCACAAAGCCACTTACTGATCGCTCAGCAGAAGTCAAAGCTGTGAACCAATGGAAGACCTTTCACAGTGTAACTATAGAATGTTGCATTATAAGAACTTCTTTTTCCACTTGTCATTGGAGAAAACATACACTTACGTCAAGTGTTAGCACAGCTGAACATGTGTTTAGCACGCTTTAGTGACTATACACATATGTAAGGAAGGTTTAGTTTTTAATAGATGGGATTCATGAGGAAATGGGGCTGGAGTGTCCTATCTCCCCTCCACTGCTGGGCCCTTTAATGGAAACTGTATTCCTGAGTTTGCCCGGAGACTTCTCTGTCAAGACTTCTATTCTGGGTTTGAGATAGAGCCTTCCAGACGTTTAATTATACATTCGGTAAAAACTTTGAAGTACCTCTATATATAAAAGCCTAAGCGACCGCCGGCCGACCGGCCAGATGCACGCTGACCACCAGGGGGCAGATGCTCAACACAGGAGCTGCCGAGCGACAGCGACTTTGCAGAGTGCCCTCTCCCACTCCCGGACCCCTCAGGGGATGTCGGACTGCGGTTCTGGCCAGGCCGAGGGACCCCACCTGCCAGAGGGTCCCCACTCACTCCACAGACACCCTTCAACCCTAGCACCATCCCAGGTGCAGCTGGCTGGGGAGGGACCTTAGGAGTTGTGTCCGGCCCATCTCGCCCAGTCTCACTCTGCCAGCCACCTTCTAACTAATTTGCTTTCAATACGCACACATCCGTGCAGCGGGGCCTCCAGTTCACCCTATAGATGTGTGTGTCGTGTGTCTCTCTCACTCTCTGTCATACTGTAAGCATTGTTCCACTTGTATGAACCACCCAACCACACCTCTTGGAGGCTGTTGTGCACCGGTACCTGCACCTGTCTCACTGCAGCATGAAGGACGCAGAGCCATACTTAGCCATGCTTCTGTCGTAAGCCATCCCGATGAGCCCGCAATGCTCAGTGTTATAAACAGCGCTTTAATGAGCAGACTTGTAGGCCTCATTTTTTTCCCCTAGGGAGGCCAGCGGAGATGAATATTTTAGCACGCACAGTCTGTGAATTTCATACTGTGATGTAATTTTCAAAACGACTTCCAGTGTGGCTGTATCAATCCCCATGTCACTGGTCGCTAGATCCCGTGTGGGGGGGGACAAACGAAGAAACGACCCGGCGCCTCACATTTCCTCTCCTCACCCCCACGCGTGTTTACCGCTATATGACCTGGGACTCCTACCGAATATAGTTTCATGCATTTTTTTTTTTTCATTGAGAACTAGGAGACCATGTAGTTTCAGGCCATTCACTTTTTTTTTTTCTCATGGGTTCAACAAACCCACAAAATAAATTAGTGACAGCCCTTGATCCGTGACTCTCGCTTCACGGGTCCACTCGAGACCTCGTTTTCTCTATTCCCTGTTACTAATAAGCACCTCGAAGGGTTTTATACCCAACTCAGCGCCCCGCATCAAGGTAAAGCCCCTGTGAAGTCCTCCTCCATCCCCTGTGCCCGCCGCCCTCCCCGTGTTCACTGTCCCCTTGCTTTGCTCTGCAAGGACGTGTTTTGATCTCTCCGTGTATTCGGAAAAGTAGCTCTGGTTGTTTTTATAACGTTTAAAAATATGTTATGCTGTCTGTCATCTCTTGGGACCTACTTTTTTTTTTTTTTACTGGAAATTATGCAGCCACGTTTCATCTGTACCGTTGAATGTAGCTGCGGCTCGTCCATTTAACACGATATCGAGCGCACATTCCGTCGTTCATCCGTCCTTCTTTCGATGGGAATTTAAGGCGCCTCCAGGGCTTTTGTATGTTCGGAGACACGCTATCGAGGCGCAGCCTCTCTCACCTCCGGGATGTTCACTTCTCAACCGTTGTTCCTCGAATGGCTGAGGAATGATGTCTCGGGATCCTCATTGTCTTTCGCTGGACACAGGGCACTGCTCTTCAAAGTGAATGTGCTTTGTTCCTTAGAGCAGTTCGGGCTCACAGAAAACGTGAGCAGAAACGTCCCATCCACTTGCTCTCCCCCTCGCTGAGCTCCCGATTCCCTCCCGTCACGTCACGTGTGTGTGTGCACATTTGTTACAGCTGATGCCCCAGCTGCTGGCGCCTCGGCGGGGCTCCCTGCTCAGCTGGCATGTGCGCCTCAATTCCTGCTTTCAGATCCTGGAACAGACTCTGGGCTCAGCACCCTCCTCTCCCCTCCCCCCTCAGATAAGAAGCCTCCCCTCCTGCTAATGCCGCCGTCGCCTCAATCTCCCCTCCTCGCCTCCCGCCTGTCTCCTCTCCTGCGCACCCGCCCCCTGAACAAAACTCTGCGCGCTGTTTACGGCTAATACCTTCCTTCCTCTGGCTGCACTTTGATTCATACAGAAGACTTCCCCGCGTTCCATGGCTTTTCAGAGGCGGAGATAAAAAGCAGGCCAAGGCTGAATCCCCAAGCCTCCCCTTCCACGCTGTCTTTCATGTGGAATATGTTACGTGTAACACGGAGTAAACTTTCTAAAAAATAAGTGGCGGCCACGGGAAGATGAGAACAGACACCGCCTCTGTAAGCCGAGGGGTCTCTGCTGCAATAACATAGAAAGCGGCGTCCGAAATGGAAACAAATATCGCCTTGATTCAGAGCTTCAAGGCAATTCAGAGAAAGCACCCAGGAAGGGAACGAAGAAGAAACGCCTGCAGATGAAAAAGTCTAAGAACCATGTACGCACGGCTCCAAGACCACCTTCCATGCTGACTCCAATGATGAACACTCCGATAATGAGCATCCCTGCAGTCATCATACAATTGAGCAAGATGTTAAAAAACAAGAAGAGGCCAACTTTCCACAAAAAGATTCAATTCCAAAAATGCGAGCAAGATTCAACACGAGAAACTCGACCCGTGTAGTTCGCCTCTTCGAATGTGCTGAGCTAAAAACAAAGGACGCTCGTCTAACGAGACCGCTGCGAGGCGTGCCCGGTAAATGAAGAAATCCACTCGCTTCCAGGATGACAGGAATCAATATCGTAAAGACCTTGCTCCTCCCCACATTGATCCACGCGTCCAAAGCAATCCCGGCCCAGTCCCAACGGGGGTGTTCACGGAGTCTGGCAGGGTGTTTTTAAAATTCACACGGAGGAGAAAATGTATGAGAACAGAGAAAGCTCAACAAAATATGAGGTAGGTACTAGTACAATTAGAAATTTTAAAAAGTAGGTTTCACTATAGGAAGGTGATATTCATGTAAGTCAGACAAGCTGATTCGAACAGCAGAAGACCCATAAATAAATCCTTTTGCTTTTGTAGTCGGCTCATCCGTGACATCTGAGAGGGAGACCTCTGTCACAGGACCCCAAGAGGTGCAGTCCCTCCTGACCTCTGTGGGAGTGGCGCCCCCTCACGTGGCAGACCACGCATCAGCCACCAGGCATGCAGGAGGCCCTTCCTTTCAGATCCGGGGGAGGAGTCAGTGAACCGGGGTCATGTGGGATCATGTAGCCACCTATTTGGAGAACACGTGACCTTGACCAACATTTCCTACGTTTACCCAAATGAATGGATAATGAAAAGAACACGGCCTTTCTAAAGAACTTCAAAAGCGTTTAACTAAGATGCAAATACACGGATAATGTTAGTGTAAGGGAGCTTTGTTTTAAAAAACACAAAAAGCAAAATCGATGCAGAAAAAGATTGAAAAAGTCAACCAACTCAACCTTAATTTTATTTAGAAGATTGTTATTGAAGTTGCCAATCTCGGCGATATTTCTGAGATTTTCCTCTTATGGACTCCTCAGTGAACGCAGCGGTGGCCAGAGAACGGCGTCATTAGCTGCCTCTCTGTGCTTTCATTAAGACGTGTTTCATGGCGGAGACAGGGGTTTCCTGCTAAATGTCTGCACACGTGAAAGGCGGGTATTCTGTCTGTCACGGTGCGGGGCCCTGCAGGTCCCATCACACCTGAGTGGTGTGGCGCCTTCTTTCTGCTCATCAGTGCACTCTGCTGCCCGAGGAGGCCCCGTGCGGCCTGCTTGGCGGACGCATTTACTCCGCCAGGTTCTGGGTCAAAACCACCACTTTGGACGCACAAGACACCCTCTTTGCTGCCGTGGCCTTCCCCTGGAATAGCACAGCCAAGGAATTCTCTCTGGCCCAGCAGCTCACTGTATAGAAGATGAAGGGAAACAATGGCCTTTTGCTCATGTAAGTCACTTTGTCTTTTGGGGTTCCCCATCGCCTGAGAGCAGGGAGGCTGAGCGATACATTGAATGGCCTTTCTGGGGGTTCAGTCACACTGCCAGCTGTGTGCCAATGGCTTACAGCGTGCTGCAATATTTTCTAAATTATATATATATATATATCTAGACATATATATATATATACAGATATATATATATATATATATATATATATATATATCCACACACACAGTGGTACCTCAAGATATGAGTTTAATTCGTTCTGTAACCTTGAGGCGTGGGAAACTATGAGACGCTCCAGTTTCGGTAAACTGGTGGGTCGTGTGCAGCCGGCCGATCCGCGCGATTACTCATATCTCAAATGTTGCTCATATTTCAAAGCAAAAATTGCTCACTCGACGGCTCGTATCTCAAAATTCTCGTATGTTAGGGCACTCGTATCTCGAGGTACCACTGTGTGTGTGCGTGTGCGTGTGTGTGTGTGTGTAGTCTTAATCAACTACCATAATACATGGTACTATGTCTATCCTCGCAGGGACCGATAGGTCTAAAATCCAGGAGAGAGAATGGGGGTGACGCCTCTCGTTATTAACTCTAATGACCCATGAGCAAAATCTTTCCTTCTTATCCCAATTCTGGGTTCTGCTGGGTTAAAGATCTCTATACCTAAAAAAGCAATGTTCTCATCAGGGAATACAGCAATGTATATTACACTGGAAAGTTGGGGTACTATTTGACCACGTTGTGCTCCTCCGGCCAGTGAACAAAATAGAAAAAAAAAGCAATTATTTTCCTGGATGGGGTGGCTGATCTTGATTATCAAGGAAACATTGAGTTGTTATACATCCGTGGTTTTCAAACTTTTTCACCTCATGGCACACATAAACTAATTTCTAAAATTCTGTGGCAAACCAACAAATATAATTCATTTCACTGATCTGACAAAAAATAGGTATAATGTTGATTGATTTACTACAAAAAAAAAAAAATAGTAATTACCTACCATTTTTGCTCCAAAGTGCAAAAAAATCAGGTGCCTTTACATGTATATAAGGATTTCTGGTACCCAAGCATTAACCAATCAGACACAACCTTATTGTGCCATGTGACCAACTAGATGCAAGTCTATGATATGACCTACAAACTTATGGTTCAAGGCAGAGCACTCACACTGGACATTCACACTGTTGTGTTGGCTGTTGTCATTTTTTTATTTGACAATCTCAGGGAAAGGGGTCGGTGCTCCTGACTATGTAGTCAGGGAGTGCATGTTTTAAAAATTCTTGCAGCGCCCAGGTGGAAAATTGGTGCCATACACAATACAGATGAGAAAGAGGACGTCTCAACTCCGGGAAACCTATCTGGGTGCCTCTGAGTACTTCCAAGGCCGTGATAATCATGTTAACATAACCCTACACAGTCCGACACAAGTGCGACCGCCAATGGTCCAGACCCCTCAGGAATGAACATCTGGAACCCCTGATGAAGGAACCGGGAACAGCTAAGGTGTTTCTTTAGGGAACAGTAGAGCAGGGAGGGATTCAGAACTACCAGCTGCAGGCACATTTCTAGTAACACGTGACCAGTTGCAGACATGAGCACTATCACAGTTATGGGTATTTCTTCTTAATTTAACATGGATACATTTGTGACTATAATAAAAAATTTCCCCTGTCCCACATGTTAATTGTAGGTATGCTCATTGTGCTTAACATTCTATCTTAGTAGTGAGTATACGGTGACTTTCGGCAGCACTTTTCTTCAAAATAATGAATTAAATCTTCCCACAAATGTTCTTTTGTTGGCACGAAATTCAAAATGTTTAAGCATAAAATATCTATGATGTTAACACCTTCAGAAAATTTGACATGTGAAGTTTTGAAGCTTGCTATCAATACAATAAAATAGCTTACCGATCAAATCGCATATGGATCAACATATGTGTAACTTTATCTATTGAAAAAATCCCATTATTAGCCGGTACACCTGGTAGGGCCAGACTTTTAAACTTGGAATTTCTGTTAGAGGTGACCCTTCATTTTGACCTTCATCTTAGCTTTCGGAGGCCTGTGGCACATGCACAGAGAGGGACGCATGGAGGGGCCCATGGTCTCCTCAGGGTTTCTTCAAAACACTTTGCTTGGTTTTTCTGTGAATTAATTTCTTATTTATTGATTTAGTCAACAACTATCATTACTTATATGCTGGTGTGTGCCTGCACAACTCTAGCTAAAAACAATAACAAAAACCACACACACACACACACACACACACACACACACACAAATAAATAAATAAGTAACAAACCGAATATGTCTGCAGGAAATTGAAATTCTGGTGAGAAAGTCCCAAACAAATAATGCCGATGGGGAGTGAAACGATCCCGGTAAGAGGCAGCGTCTGGTTAGTGTCTGTCTTGATGAAGAGCTGGCTCACGGGCGGTCATGCCCTGTGGGTGAAGTCTCAGCAGATTTCTCGGGAAAAGAGCACTCTGAGAAGCAGTAGAACCTTTTCCACAGAAGTAGATCCTGGCCGAAATGTGGTCCCCAAAATTCATGGGGTGAAGTCGTAACACCCAGCACCTCAGAATGTGACCGTGTTTAGAGATCCGTTCTTCAGGGGGATAATTAAGTTGAAAGGCCATCTGTAGGGCGAACGCTCATCAAACGTGCCCGGTGTCTTACCAGATGGGGGATGGGGAAGGAAGGCCGTGGAAAAGGAAGACCACGTGAAGCCACAGCGAGAAGACCATGTGGAAGGAAGACCACTGAAGACACGGTGAGAAGACGGACATTTACAAGCCACAGAGACACGACTCAGAAGAAACCCATCCCCCAGGCTTCTTCAGACCTTAAACCAGATGTGGTCTGTTACTGAACATTCTGGGTCTGCAGCATTCTGAAAGTGGAGGAAGGAAAGGAGGAAGGAGGAAGGAAGGAAATTCTAATCAGGAAGACATTTCAAAGCAGATGGGGACTTATTTTATGCTATTCCTGGAAGCTTGCACATAAGATTTTGCAATCTGGAGAGTATTCCAATGACAAGGAAATATAAATTCCAATTCAATTTCTTCCTGAAACCCAATATGCACTTGAATGAGCTGACTAAACCTTGAGTTCACTGAAGTGGATTAAGTGAATTATGTGGTTTCCGTCAACAGGAGTTTCATACATTTGTCTCCCGGGGTGTTTGATGCATTGAGCCCTTTTACCGCAGGTCAACAGGGAGACGGCTTTGGGGCTCAAGAGCGAGCCACCTAATTTAATTTGATTAATACGCTCTGCACCGTGACTTTCTCTGTGCAAAGCGCATCCTCTTCAGCGTGTGGGAAAATGGGCGGGGCTACTGAAGACGCACTCACAGAGCGGGCTTGGAGACAGCCTTCTAACAGGGCTCGGCTCTGTCTTACAGGGTGCAGTGTACACTTCAAAACATGTCATCCATAGGGTGCCATGCTTGCTTCCTTACCGTCAGAGTGGGCGGGACTTAAAGAGGGACGTACGTGGGGCGCTCCTCTCATTATTACGCTGGTAACCCACCCACCGAGGTGGTTATTCCCATCCTGGCAGCATCCAGTTTGCAGGCTCTCGCTCCCAGGGAGAATTTCAGCCTCACGTGCCTCCTTTTCTGAGCTCCTCATTTCCTTTCTGATTTCCTTTTCCCGCAACCTGCGGGGTAGCGACCACTCTCATGATGGGTGAGGCCTTACAGAGCTGGTCATCGCGGTGGGGACGGAGACATAACACGAGTCCGAAGAGGTGGAGACCAGTTTGGCTCAGTGGATAGAGCGTCGGCTTGCGGAAACATCCCAGGTTCGATTCCGGTAGGGGGCATGTACCTTGCTTGCGGGCATATCTCCACTGTGGGCGTGCAGGAGGTGGCTGATCGATGTCTCTCTCTCATCGATTCTGACTCTCTATCTCTCTCCCTTCCTCTCTCTGAAAAATCAATAAGATATATTAAAAAAAAAAAAAAAAAAAAAAAAAAAAAAAAAAAAAAAAAAAAAAAAAAAAAAAAAGAAAGAAAGAAAGAAAAGAGAGAGCCCAAAGAGGACCTCAGAGCCCAACAGGATGGATTCGGATTTGGATCAAGGGCACAAAGTCATGCTACCTATTGAATGGAAACATTTCCGGTGAAAGTGAGAAAATGAACAGTTCTTTCCTCCCTGTGGACTTCATCGCATAACATCAGCTCTGCCTGCTTATTCCGCTCGCTTCCTCCGCTGTGGATAGCGAGCACCGTGACAGCCGTTCTGCTCCCCTGTTCGCCAGACCATCTTCAGTTAAGACAGTGGACCAAAGTGTACACAGACAGAACTGGATGCACGGAAAGATGGCTGTAGCTGGAAATACTTGTCTTCTTCTATCTGCTGCCACCTCCGGAGGCTAGACGCCCGCGTCTGTCCAGGCTGGAGATGCGGGTTCTTTGGAATCAGCCCAGGGATGAGCTGCTGGACACAGCTCTCGTCTGGGCACACAGAGGCCTCTGTGCCCCCAGCCCTCCGGGGCCAAGGCCGAATGAAAACAGCGCTGCAGCCCAGGCAGGAAAACCTGGGGAGAAGAAGAATCGTGCGACGTGCGTTCTGAATTTAACCACCTGAGAAGGAATCAGATGGAAACTCCTAACAAAATGTCTTTGAAATGTGTAACAAAGACCAGCTGAAGTGTCGTGCTCAGAGCTAGGGACACTGATAGGACAAGGTATGGTTAATTTTCCTTCTGCTCAAAGAAATGAGAGGACAGCGTGCAAGTCAGGGTACAGCCGACTGCCACAGCGTGATGGACAGCATGCCGCAGGAATGCAGAGGGAAGACAGAGCACTGGTACAGACATATTGCCTCTTCTCTTGGTGATAACACTGGAATTTCCCTTCAGGAACCCACAGCAGCTCCACTGCCCGTGTTCATCCAAGCCCCTGGGTGGGTATGTGATTCAAATCGTGTCAGTGGGAGTTCATAGCAGGATCTGAGTTTTGGAAAAAAGAAGTCTTCTCTCCTCCCCACAGCGTTAATGAAGTTCTAAGGAAGGTGCTGATGGCAGTGTCTCCGCCACCCAGAAAGAGACAGCATCACAACATGGCCGCCGCCGAGGAGAGCTGGAAAGACTCTGCACAGAGAAGATTCCCCAGAGCCTGGGATCAGCCCTGACCAAAGCCATACCCGCCCCTGACATTTCAGGTGTGCAAGCTAACACTTTTTGTTTAGTGTTTGCTTGATTTAATTATAACATTTAAATAAAGAGTTTTGTGATCAATGCATAATTTGAACACTAAAGACATTGCCTTCCATCGATCAGACCATCAAACCTAGGAGGGAAGGTAGGGGAGGGTGGGGGTAAGGGGAAGAGATCAACCCAAGGACTTGTATGCATGCTTATGGGCCTAAGCAATGGACACAGACACCAGGGGGGTGAGTGCATGAGGGGGGTGTGTGGGATGGAGGCTAAGGGGAGAATAAGGACACATATGTAATAACTTCATCAATAAAGAAATTTAAAAAAAAGACATTGTCTTCAAACCTACGTAAGAATCGTAATTAGTGAGAAGAGAGAAGATAAAACATGGATGTCTGGGACTTGGTCATGCAGGCTGACTCGGGTGTAGAGCATCATGTCTCTCAGTCCCAAGCCTACGCTTCCATAAAGCGTGGTCCGTTCCCTCTGTTATTCTCTGCCTTCCCTGTGGGGACATGCATGGCGAGACCTCTAGAACAGACCTGGGCAGCCCCGTTATCTAGGTTGGGGCTGTAGGCGTTGGAGAAAGCCAAGTTCAGATTAGAAAGGCCGCTCAGTCGATCTGCCCCTGACCAAAGACCGATGCCTGAGCTCTGCCAAGCTCAGCTGAAGACCCCCGGAGCTGCGATGCTCAGCCACGGGTCCCTGAGAAATTTAACAAAAACAACAACAGGAAACAAAAACAACAGCTCTTCTTCCAAGCCGGTAAGCTCTGAGGCGCTTTGTTACACAGCAATAGCTAACGTGCACACTCACGGCACAGCCCCACCGTGTGCACAGGGGATGCATCTGGGCCTCAGGTTCTAGCCCAGCGGCCCCAGAGCGCACGGTCTTTTAAAACTCACCGCGACCTCTCTTCTTTCCTGCTGAGCCCTTTATCCGTGGATTTCACGCACGTAATCCTCCTGTGGAGACGCAGCGCTGAGGTTTGCCCTCCTTTTCAGTGGAGATCGCCTCATTTCCTGTCAAATCCTCTTCTTAACCTTGTCAGCGCTTGTCATCTGTGCTTAGCATGTCAAATGGCTCTGCTTTGCTCTGCCCGTTAGCAACCGGCTTCCCTGGCACGACCGCGTTGCCCGGAGGGTTTATCTGACGGGAGAGGTTAAGGACAAGCTTCCGGAATACAAGGAGGCACAGACACGCGACTTCTAACATGTCCTTGCTCAAAATCCCTCGTTTGGCTCAGTGATACTGAGGCCGCGTGCTATTCTTTTAACTGTTGGTTGTGCTGAGCGGGAAGATGGGGGGGGGGGGGAGAAGGAGAATTCGAAGCTTGGGAGTTCTGCCTTAGCCAGTTTGACTTAGTGGGTAGGGCGTCCACCTGTGGACCGAAGGGTTCCAGGTTCAATTCCTGTCAAGGGCACGTGCCTCGGTTGCAGGCATGCTCCTCCCCACTCAGACCTTCCCTGGTCAGGGTGCTTGCAGGAGGCAACCCATCAATGTGTTTCTCTCACATCGATGTTTCTCTCTGTCTTTCCCTCTGCCTTCCGCTCTCTCTAAAACTCAATGGAAAACTATCCTGGGGTGAGGATAAAAAAACTAAAAGCGTTTGGGAGTTCCTTCATTGTGCCAGTGTTACATGCATTATCCTGTTAATCCTCCCAAAAGCTTGATGAGGTTTCTATTATCCATAAATCTTAAAGATACAACAAACCTCCATTTACATCTGATAGGAAATGCTCGGCTTGCACCCGGATGAGACTGGAATCTGAACGGCAGGTCTTGCCGCAGCTCAGCGTGTGATGCTCCCATTTCTGCCACGGCGAGGCCTAACAGAACAAGCAGCTCACCCCACAGGAGCCGCACCTCCTCCCGCAGCCACCTGCCCACTTCTTTATGCCTGGAACGCCCAGTCCCGCCTTTTCTTCATTTGTTAAGTGCAAAGGTACCCCCAGCGTTTTCAGGCTCAGAAATAGAGTATCCCGGTAATCACAACAATAATTCCAAAAGCGGTATTTCCTACCCACTAGGAATGCAAGTACTTAAAGATCTCATGTAACTGAGCTGTTCCCGTACAAAACGTCGCTCTCTCTCGTTTCCTCTAACTCCGTGGTTGGCAAATGGCGGCTTGCGAGCCACATGCGGCTCTTTGGGCCCTGGAGTGTGGCTCCTCCACAAAATACCGCGGCCTGGGCGAGTCTGTGTTGCAGAAGTGGCGTTAGAAGAAGTTTAAGTTTTAAAAACTTGGCTCTCCGAAGAAATGTCCATTGTTGTCCTGTTGCTGTTGGGCTCTGTGGACGGATGAGTTTGCCGACCCCTGCCCTAAAGGATATCTCACTGTGGCCGATCACTAGGTCAGAACAATAACCTGCCCTCACTTCCGGATGGATCCACCCTGCATCGGGAGCCCGGGCTCAGGACTTCAAGTTCAAGGTCATATCCCCGGTGACCTTGGCAAATAGTTTCCTTTTACTTAGTAGAACAGGGCTAGTCCCCTGAGCTCCTGAGAGGTGTTGCAGCGAAGAACGCAAATACACACGGGACTCAGTTGGGAGCAGACGGTACCCGGGGTCAGGTCCCCTCTGGCTTCCGTGGAGAAGGAGCCACGCAGCCAGGATTCTGGATGGGAACCCTGCCTCTCCCTCCCCACGGCACCCCACGCAGCTTGGGCCTGTGCTTTGAGAGTTTGTCTTCCTCTGCCAGACGGGGTTTAAATCCTCCTCTGCAGTTTCTGAGCATTAGACACAACACATGATGAGTTTGGTGCTCAGCTGGCCCCAAGTATGTACTAACAAAACAAAAAAAAAGGAACTTAGAATTAGCTCTCCCGGCGGGGCGATCCTCCCATTTTGGAGTCTTGAGGCTACAGATTTGGGGTTCCCTCCCGCGGAGAAACCGCGCTGGGAAGATCGGGGCCGCGCTCATTTGTAAACGTACCGCAGAGCCGCACGCAGCGCGCTCGCTGCCTGCATCCGTCTTCCCCACAATTAAGCCTGATGCTAAATCAGGGGAAAGCGCGCTCCTGGGCGCATCCACGGTGTAATGAGCAACAGCTGTGCCTCTGGGGGAGTGGAGGGGGGGGCTCACTTTCCTGAGCCAAGCGCAGCCCAATGGTGGCTGCTGCTCTCCCGCCTTGCCCAGTGCTTCCTTAGGATCTGGTAAATCTTTCTTTCTCAGAGCCAGGCCCCCTCCTCAGGCGTCTTCTCCGCCCTCCCCCCTAAGTACGGCGGTACCTCGAGATACGAGTTTCATTCGTTCCGTCACCTTGAGGCATGGGAAACGATGAGACACTCCAGTCGAGGTAAACTGGTGGGTCGTGTGCAGCCGGCCGATCCGCGCGATGACTCCTATCTCAGATGTTGCTCGTATTTCAAAGCAAAAATCGCTCGCTCGACGGCTCGTATGTCAAAGATCTCGTATGTTAGGGCACTCGTATCTCGAGGTACCGCTGTATTTCATTCCATAAAAGAGGACGGAGGAGGGGAGGGACCAGGCTGTCACCCCAGCTATCAAAGCTGGCTCAGACCTGGGTGGGGCGGCTCTGAGGAGGGCCCCTACCCTTCCACCACCCGCTTCCCTGAAAACAGGGATCACAGGTTTGCAGGCACTGAGAATGGGTCTGCTGCCCGTACCCCACATCCATTAAGTGACCTGCTCCCAACTCACCGATCCCCACGGCATCTCACAGCACAGCTCGGGGGGGGGGGGGGGGACGTGTCCAGAGAGAGCGACTGCCTTTCCCCCCTCAGTGCACCTTCCTCTTGGTGTGTCTCAGGCGAGGCCCGAGGCCTGGGAAGATTCTTCTGTTAAAGGAGGGGAGCGATTGCAACCAGAGGCTTTTCGCTTTGGCTGAGGGATGACTCCTGCCCCCTGGACCTTACAGGCCCGCTAAGCTCTGAAAATGCTGCATCTCAGCCATTTCGGAAGCGGCTTTCTTATGTGCGCACCTGGCGCCGTTTCTCTCACACAGCACGGGGCTGCAGCGTCTCAGCAGCGCAGGGGTACAACCGGGAGAAACAGGGTCTCGCCTCGACTGGTGTGGGGAACGGGAGGCTCCCCTGGCTGTTCCTTCCCTGTGGGGCGCATTCCCCTGCTGAAGACACCCCTGGGAGAGACAGGAAGAGATCGGAGCCCATGGAAACCGCAGGAGACGGGACTCCTGTGTCAGGGGAAAGGAGAGAAAGATGAAGCCTCGGATTTTAGACACAAAACCCCCATTAGGGTTGTCCTCGTCAGAATCACACCCGGGGTGCTGAGTGGGGGACAGCATTCTCATGTCAAACCTGGTGGCTCCAGACTCACACACGCAGACTGTGCGGCTTTAACTCCGGGCTGACAGTAACTAATCCACAGCGGCATGTCTGCCAACACCTGGCCCTTTTTTTTTTTTTAATATATTTTATTGATTTTTTTTCTTTTTTTCTTTTCTTTTTTTTTTACAGAGAGGAAAGGAGAGGGATAGAGAGTCAGAAACATCGATGAGAGAGAGACATCGATCAGCTGCCTCCTGCATGACCCCTACAGGGAATGTGCCCGAAACCAAGGTACGTGCCCTTGACCGGAATCCAACCTGGGACCCTTTAGTCTGTAGGCCGATGCTTTATCCACTGAGCCAAACCGGTTTCGGCAACACCACGCCCTTTTCTGTCCTTTCATCTCCAAGTCACCGTGGGGTGTGGGGTTCTCAATTATAAACTGGCCCATCGATACCGAGACTTTCTCAAGTAGGTGGGTGTTACTGCACCTCTGTTGCATGTGCTTGACGTGTTTGTGTGGGTTTTGAGTCCTTCAATAACTTGCACATTAGCCTTTTATTATACAGTATAGGATATACACTGGCCACTCAGTGTATTTGTTCAAAGCCCCTCAGCTGTCTGCCTGTGGCCAGGCCAGGCACAGAATTCCCATCGTAAGGTCAGCGTCTGTCCGAAGATGAAAAGCCATTACTGCAGGGCTGCCTAAGCATCTGCTGAAATGCAGAGCGCTGGGCCCACTCCAGATATGCTAACACCGTACCTTTGGCCTTGAAGTCTAGAAATTGCACCTTTGGCAGTTGCTCATGCAGTTCAGAATTCCTCCTGCGGTCTAGAACTTGTAAGAAATCCTTCACTCCGCTCTCAGTCTGCCACGACTTCTAGGAACTCTGGTTCTCTGACCCGCCACAAACTTAATCTGCCTCCTTTCAGTCTCTGGATCCAATTCGGACTTCTCACACACTTGTCCCCCGGAGATCCGGTTAAACTACAGATCTCGACGACGCAGTAAGTCTCCTGGGGACTCAGGTTTCCACATTTTCCCGAGGTGCCGAGCTGCCTGGCCACCGTGGCGGACACTGAGGCACGCTCTCAGGTCTCTGTCAAGATGGGGCTCCCTACACCGCCTACTGGTGAGGAACGTGGTCAACTGGCCACTCCTTCATGGTCCTCCTCCAGCTCGGACGGAGGCTGGGGTCTTCATGGCACTGCTCTCCTCCCATAACCAAGCACGATGCTGGCCCACGATCAGGCCCCTGCCACCGTAGCAAGACTCTTAACCCAATGGGTGGACAGAGACACTGCCACACATGCACTTCCTGTAGTCCCCCCCACCTTAGCAACCCTGTCTTTTCCACTCACAGGTGTTACGCTCTTGCCCTGACCTCCATGTCAGCAGTTGCCCTTAGAGCAGCAGGGACCATGGGTTGTCCGTGAGGTTCAAAGGTTGGCGACTGTCACTCTAGAGAACCCAGAGGACACGTCTGTAGGCCACACTGTGAGGAGCGAGGAGGTGCGTCTCTCTGTCTACACTTGGCTTCTGGCCTGAAGCCGATGATGACAGCTGCTTTGCTCAGCGAATTCCACCTTAACCTTAACCTTGCACTCAGGGTCATGACCAAGGTGAACTGGGACAGAGACCGGGAGGGGGCCTGATCCATGACCACTCCCAGCTGTCAGGGTCCCACTGAATCTTCCGCTGACCGAGGTCTGTTCCCCTGTTTCTGAAACACCCCCTCTTTTTTTTAATGCCTTCTGCAGGAGCCTCCTCTTAGCAATAAAGGCCCTTTTCCAATAACATCTCATGATGAAACACATCCGCTCGACAGAAGCAGCTTGAGCCAAAGTGGGGAGTGCCCCCGAGTTCAACCTCCTGTCTCCCCCAATCTGACCGTTTGTCCTTCGGACCTGAGGCTTAATTGGGTACCGTTTCAAACATGATGCTTTTCTCCGGCTGGCTCCCGGGACAAACGCGCTGGAATAATTTGTCACCGGCCCCTAATAGATACCTCGCTTCAAACTGCTGTTTAAGTCAAAACCACCGGTTTCCTCTCAATGAATTGGAGGGTAATGCAGTTTTAATTTTAAGTCCAATTATACCTTGAGAGACGAATGGTGCAAGGTGAATCCTTGCTCGGGGCCAAGCGGGAGTGATAAATCATCCCCTTACACGATCAGATTGCTTGCACGCTCCTCTGGGGTTGCAGGAAAACAGAAGAGAGCAGGGAACACCGGCCTGTTCGGTGAGAAATAAAATGAAAGAGAAGGTCACGGCAGACCCTGCCTGAATCCATCAGGACGTTTGGGTTGCGCCGTGATTAAATCTCGGTGGCTTATCACAACAAAAGCCTCGCTCTTGCTCGTCCGTCATGTCAGCCAGCTCAGGGAGGGCCCCGGCTATTCGGGCATCCGCTGCCGAAGGCTCCGATTGGACGCACAGCACAGGGTCGCCGCTGCAGAGGGAAGGCCGTGTGGCGGAGGCGGTGGATTTCATTTATAATCCAGAGGTCATCGCCATCCCGTGGCCAAGGTGAACTTTCAGAGGCCGGGGAACGAGGCTAGGCCACATGCCTGGAAGGAGAACTGGGACAGAGAGGTCAAGGTCACTCATGGCTCATTACATCTACATGGAGGAGGAGGCTGCGAGCAGAAGTGATATATGTATTAACAGCCCCACGTGCGCCACAGTTTGAGAAGGTACTTGGGGGTTTCAAACTCTAAACGACGTTGTTGGGTCGCTGTGCTCTCCCACCTCACGTTTGCTCCGACCCAGACAAGTCCAAGGCTTTTCCTAAGACCGGACACAGGGAACAGAATCAGGGTGCTCACTCCGCAATATCCCCGGAGCCCCACCCTTCTCCTTATCCAGTGCTACCCACTCCACGGCCATCCCAACGCCCAGAATGAGCTGTGACCGCTCCAGAAGGGACAGCCCAGAGGTGGGGGACAGAGTGAGGAAGGAGAGGAAGCTCAAGGTGACCTGAGAGACAGACCCATCCCCGCTGTCTTGAAGGGCTTTACCACAGACAGACATGCGCCTGCTCCCCGACAGTGACTGCCCGGAACAGGGTGTTTAGGGGAGGGTGGGGAGCAGAGCTTCCAGAGACCTGTCCAATGAAGGCGGTCATCACTCCTTCACTTCCAATGACTCTCCCAGCAGCCACAGGGCCTGCTCTTCTCTCTGCTGGGTCAGCACATGCTGGTATGGACTCGGGGCAGTGCAGTGGTTAGACACCAGGAAGTTACTTGGTCTGGATGGACACGTCTGGTGGAAACCACACGGACCAAGATGTGATTTCACCCACGTGGCCCTTCCATACACAAAGAAGGGAACGGCATCGTCACCTTTTGAACTAAGAAGCTTTGAGGGTTTTCTTCTTATCTGCCCTTCCTGTGGCTTTCTGTGTAACATGCGTGTTCCGAACCCATGTGTTGGCGTCACATTCTTTGCTTAGATTCCTTCTTCACTGGAAGATGAGCACAAAGTGCAAAAACCGTGTCTGTACTGTCCGCCCTTACACTCCAGGCCTGTACTCCGGGCTCAGCGGTTTGGTGAGTGAAAGACTGGCTCACTGAATGAGTGAGTGAGTGAGTGAGTGAAAGGAGGAATGAATGAGCGAGCATGGGACCAGGGCGGTTCTGGGGGAAACGGTCTAGCATTGACTCGATCTGGAAACCTGTGAAGCCAGCAGCCCCCTGTCCACCGGCAAAACCCTTTCAGTCCCAGGGAGTGAAGGTCAGGCCGGCCTCCAACCTCAGCCAGGCACCCACACAGGCGTCTCCTTCCAGCCGCCACGTCCCACTCCCTGGCTCCGAGGACAGCGCTCTGTGCCCCGATGACCTCCCCTCCCCCCTCAGTGAGCTGGCTCCCTTTCCCTGCGGGGTGCGGCTGAATAACCACTGGGGCGCCCGGTGCAGGCTCCGAGGCCAGACAGCAGGTAGCGAGGGCGTTGGCTCAGAGGGTGGTCACTGCCCCCAAATAATTGAGGGTCGGTGGGAACAGGACTGCTAGTCGCCTTTTTACTTCTTCCTCCGGATCCTGGTTCACTTCCGCCTCTGCGTCCTGGGTGACCTGGGAGCGCGGGACTCCGAGGCCTTTTCAGGTGACGCCCACTTCCTGTCCCCTTCCCGCGCGTCCGCCCTGCAGCCTGATGGATGTGCAGTCTGACCGAAGCAGTAATGGAGGAACAGGTAGGGATTTCCTAACCTGATGGAGCTGAGGAGCGGGACAGGGGACCACGGAGACCAGGCGCACTGTGTGCCCGTGTTCACGAACACCTCGAAGGCCTAAAGCTCTGCAGGTGAGCGTGATAAAAACGGATCTTCCTCTTCGTTGCTGCCCATCTGGCCCTTCCACAAAACCTCCCAGGAGAGAGGAATCCGTGCTTTGGGGGGCTTTCTTCCTTAGTTACCTAGTTCCCTTCCCACCTTTCTAATCTGGCTCCCCCTCCCCACCCTCTCCACGCCCGCCTTCCAGTGTTTATTGAATCTTTGCAAGCAGGAAGAATTTTGCTAGAAAGGATTTCACTAGAAAGAGTAAGCCAACCGGAATTGCTGACCAATAAACAGCCGGGCACTGCTATGTCTGACGGGTCACCTGAAGCGGAGGAGCGGCGCCCTCGTGAAGCTGGGGTCCCTGGGGAAAAAGAGGGGGGGGTGGGGGGGGGAGAAAACTGGGCCTTGGAGCCTGGGCACCTGGTTGAAATCCCGACTCAGCTCCTTACCACCTCTGTGACCTCACCCACCGAGCTGCTCACCTTCGAGTCTGTGCTGCACCCTTTGGGAATGGGAGGCCATTTGTCCTGCCGGGACGGGGGAGGAATCAATTAGAGGGCCTGGGTTTCCTGAAGCAGATGCGCTACGAGAGGGAGCACGGAGCCAGGAGTCTGGAAGAAGCCTGCTGACACCCCTAATCAGAAGCCCCCCAACTCCCCACTAGCACCCCTGCGGCCCCTCAGTGGGCACTGCTGATTCCACATGCAGGGTCCTCCTCAGCTCACACCCCGGTAGCAACGAACGTGCTAACAATGAAGCAGCGAGGATGCGTGTGAAAATACGTAGTAGACACATTTTTAAAACGCTATGGCTTCCTGGCCATGAGGTGCGGGGGAGGACACGCCCGCAGCCCCCGCCCCCAGGTTTCCATTCGGGGACCTGATGGAGACCCCCATATGCAGCACCAGGCGTTCAGGTGCACGGAGAGGAAAGAGATGGAGAACGTACAACTTCAGATTTCAACAAGATGGATGTGAATGCCCACCCAGTGCCTGTGTCTCCTGCCAGACCAGTATTTACCCACATCTCCCCTTTACACCCCACCCACAGCCGGGAACGTCTAGATAAGGCCGTACTCCTCCCCATGAACTGACATTCCCCCCACACTGGTGTTCTTGTTTTTTGTTTTTTGTTTTCAATATAGATATAGTTTTATTGATTTCAGAAAGGGAGAGGAAGAGGAAGAAACATCGGTGACGAGAGAGAATCATGGACCAACTGCCTCTTGTGCACCCCAATTGGGGATCCAGCCTCTAACCAGGCCTGTGCCCTGCCGGGGGATCAAACCCTGACCTTCTGGTTCAGAGGTCAACGTTCAACCACTGAGCCATGTCACCAGGCCCCACGGTGCTGTTCTTAGTGACCTGCCAGCGGCCCCCTTTCTCTCCTCTGTTGGGGGATGGGGCATCGCCTCCTTACACCCCAAGCGTACGTTTCTTAAGACGGGTCCTCACCGCGGCCAGTGAGAGGCGGGGTGACCTGGGGCTGCCGGAGACACTGGGATTTCTGCAGAGGCAGGACTTTCACCGCCACAGCTCCCGGTCCCTCGCCAGCGCAGCCGAAGCGGCTTCATTTTCCTTATGAAGTGTTCATTTAACGGCGCCTCCCGCTCCCGGTGCCTCTGATTAGCCAGGCAATGCATTATTCACCGCCTCCTTCTCCTACCAGTCAGTCACTGGAGGTTTGCCTTTATTTTATTACCAATTAGCACCTGGATCGGCTGCAAAAAAATTTTATTGTTCAGTTTTACCCAATAATGTTGCTCATTAGCCACTTGAAAAGAAGAGCTGCTTAGGACAAGATTGAAACTCTTTAGTAAATTGGTTTTTAATTTGTTTTCTCAACAAACACATAACTCAAGCACGCCCGGCTGCGGCCGTAAGGCCCGGTCTCCCTTCACGAACATCTAATGAGGGGGGGGGGGGCAGGGAGGGTCTCCCTCCGGCCCCCAATCTCCCCGCCTGCCTATGGGCGAAGAGCCACAGCGCTTACCTCCACCTGGCGCCCGGCCCGGGAAAGCGGGAGGGGGCGGCCTCCCCGCGTGGCCCGCTCATTGGCAGCTGGGGAGACCCGGGTCCCACCCATGGGGGACGGTCTTCAGTTTCCAGCCCTTCCGGCTCCCCTGGTCCTGGCTCTGTGCCACGTGACCCTGCAGTTCCTATTACTAGAGATCACCTGTTGATCTGGGGTGGCAGATGGTTGGGGTCACTTTTTCCACCCTGGGCCCAAGGCAGCACCTGGCGCTTCCGCTCCTGTCTCCTGCCCCGCGTGGCCCCGAGAACCCCGCCAAGGGCAGCTGCGGGCCCGAGGCCTGTGAGTAGCCCTGGGCTGAGGCTGAAGTCGAGCACCCAGCCGAGCACCAAATACAAGGTCAAGACTAACTTCTGTTTTCTGCCACTGAGTGAGGTCCACTGTGTGATGGAACGCTATTGTGGCAACAGCTTTCTGACACTGACACCCCACCTTCTTTTAGGGTTCCTGAGGGAGGGAGGGACTCTAGAAGTGGCAGCAAGATGCAAATCACAGAATTGCTGTCAGAGGAGGACATCCCTTTTTTTTTAGGGCTTGTTTTTTTTTTTAATATATTTTATTGATTTTTTACAGAGAGGAAGGGAGAGGGATAGAAAGAAAGTCAGAAACATCGATGAGAGAGAGACATCCATCAGCCGCCTCCTGCACGCCCCCCACTGGGGATGTGCCCGCAAGCAAGGTACATGCCCCTGACCAGAATCGAACCTGGGACCTTTCAGTCCGCAGGCCGACGCTCTATCCAACTGAGCCAAATCGGACTTGTCACCTTTTTCCTAACTAAGTGTAAAACCCCACCAAAATCCTCTGTCTGTACAGACCCTGACGCACTGGCTGCCACATCCCCGTGATTTTCACAACGGCCTGTGGCAAGCAACAGGAAGAAGTATCTCTGCTGATGGACGTAGCAAAGCGATCCGGGACAGGTTCCTGGTGGCTGGCAGGACATGGGAAGGCTGAGAACCGGGCTGCTCCAGAAGTGGGGACAGCCTTGGGCATCCAGGACAGCTAAGGAGGGCACCCCGGAATGCTCCTTCCGGAAGCTGGCGGAGATGCCATCGCCACTGCTTCTCTAAGGCACAGCCACTCCTGACCGCTGCCAGCACCTCCCCCACCCCGCCCCACCCCGCCCACGGCTGCGTGGAGTTCATTCTGGCCATGGCCTGTGCCGGCTGCTCAGCAGGAAGTATATCCTGGGGGGGAAGCTCACTGCCCCCCTGTCCTCTGCTCCTGTTTGTAAACCCCGATGCTAAGTCACAGGCAGCCCTGGATGTTTCCTGAACTCGATTGACTGTCGGCGACGGAAACAGACACTTTGCACGCATTTACTTCTTTCGCTTGTTAGTTTTAACCGAAATGTCAGCGTCTACCACAAAGGTGGCTGAGGGTTGGCCACGCGATATCGCTGCTGCTGTCACTGACAGACTGCTGAGACCTCCCTGGCAGCTGTGTGTGGTCTGGCGACATATTTAACATTCGGAGCACCGGTCACCCTGAGCGGCGAACGCGGGAGCTTTGTCTCAATTACAGGCCGCCCTGTCAGGAGGTGTCTGCTTCGTGTGCTCTCCGCCTGCGGCGAGGGGGTCAGCCTCGGTCCGCTGCCAGGTGTGCAGAAATGGGACCGTTTTCCTTTAATTAAGATGGAGATGGGAGGGCTGAGAGCCGCTCGGGCAATTTTCTGCTCCGTGTGCAGCGTGTGTGTTTCGGTTCTCCGAGTTCATCGATGTTTTAATAGCGGAGCTCATCGATATTCTCGGAGCCACAGCCAGGGAGGGGCGTGCCCGTGGAGCTGGGTGTGGGGAGCCGGTGCTGTTACCCCCACACCCCCTGGTCCATGTAAGGCCCCCTGCCCTTTGGAACCGATGTCAGATGAGCCCAGAGGACCAGAAGGGTCAGGCCGCTCCAGACCCGCTGGCCCACCTCCCCGTGGCACGGCCCCCTCCACGGGCCTCCAACTGCGGCTCTGAGTATCTCCAGAGCCACGGGCAGGAGGGACACGGGTGTGTTCCTAACACGGAGGGCTGACCTCTGGCCTGCGATTTCTCCCCCTGGGAGTTCCAGAGGCTTCCAGGCCCTCCTCCTCTCGGGCCCTTTAAGGCCTAACATCGGCCTTCAGACGCTGTGGAGTGCTCCAGCTCTGCAGCCATTCCTCCGCCCGACCCACAGGATGAGGGCGATGGTGCTCCTGTGCGCTGTTCCCGGTAAGCGGCAGCGATGTCAGGAAGCTGCCACATCACCCCGTCCCCACTGAAGGGCCGGCGTCTGTTCTGTGGCTGTTATTGCAGCGGCCACATCACCACAGCGACCACAGCAGCCAGGTCTCTGCTGTCACCCTGCCGCTGACAGTCTGCGTGTGTCTGTGTCGTTAACACCATGTTAGAGGACGACGCGCTCCGTCCTGGAGCGAAAGTAACGGTTTTGACTCGGCCGGAGTGCCTCCAGGAGGGTGGGGGGCAGGACTAGGAAGGCTCTTCCGGGGTCGCAGGGAAGAGGCTGAGCAGTAGTAACTGTCTGTCTGTCTCTGGGCTCCCTGTCCCCGTCACAAAAAAAAAAAAAAAAAAAAAAAAAAAAGGCCTCATTCAGCTCAGCAGCTCTCAAGCAACAGGCGACGGTGGCTTTTTGCTCTTGCGCATCCTGAATGGAGTCACTGCATTCGCCGCTGGAACAGTGGAGAAATGTCAGGGGACTACTCTTGGAATTCTGGAGCCCTCGAGAGAGCAGTCAAGTCCGGCGTGGGGCAGGGAGTTTATTTGACAGCAGGCGTGTGGGCTCCGCTGTCTACCAGCCCCGAGGATCCAGGTCAGGAACAGGGACAGCGATGCCTCCATGTAACTGTCCCATCGGGCTCAGGTCCAGGCTCTGAGGACAGTGGGACGTGGTCGAAGCCCCTCTCCACGCCCACTCATGAGGCCAGTCTCCCCAGGCAGCGCCTCCCCGCCCTGCGCTTCCACAGCCGCCGCGGGGCACATGCAGTGCTGCAGAGAAGCGGGAGCATGGGTGGACTGAACACGGGGTGCCATGGCCAAGTGCTGAGCTCAGGGAAGAATAAATAACCCACACGAACCAGTTCTCACCATTTTAACATTTCAGTTTAGTAGCGCATCTGTATTTGTGCGTTCAGTGCCTTTTAGTGGTAAGTTAGTCAAACTTAAGGTTGTGAATGAACCCATAGCTCCCACACCCGAGAAGCGTATTTCTGGTGAGAGAAACAGCACATGGGGAGCAGGTGGGGGGCTGGTAACTAGTGAGGAGCAGGAGTTTGGGCACACTGGAGAGCACTTCCAGAGAGCAGACGAAGGATCTGGCGGGCATCAGCCTGTGGCCACAGTCTGAAGGCAGTGAGTGCGCTGAGCTTGGGGCTCTGCAGGCAGTAGGCAGTCACGTCTGCTTCGTCTGTGAAAATGAGTTGTTTTCATTCTATTGTTTAAGTGTTAATTGTGCTCTTTTCATAAATATTTATTTAACGCCCACCAAACGACAAGCGCTGGGTTGGGCTGGTAATCTCCGCCATCGCGCGCAGTCAGTGAGCTGCTGTGTGCGCAGAGCAGATGCGGAGGAAGGAGAGGCTGGAGACGTGGTGAGAAGAGCCGAGAAGGGCCTGGCTTCACCAGGGGAGGCTGTGAGGCAGCTGTGCGGACAGGGCGCTCAGGACCGCTGCTACGGGCCGCTCAGCGGAAGCTCGGCTCTGGAAGGAGAAGATGCAGGAGCATCCAGAAGGGAGGACTGGGCGGCAGGGACCCGGGTGGCAGGCTGCGGGGATGCTGTGTCTCGCGTGCCAGGCTCCTCTGAGGCTCTGCTCCTGCTTCCCGAGCTCCCTGACCGGGAGTGCTGGGCATTTCTTCCCTGAGAACGCGGGCGCCCACTGCGCGATGGAGCTGCGGCTGCTGGCTCAGGGCTTGCTGAACCTGGATGAGAAACATCTTAGTCCGCAGGCTGGGCTGAGTCCCGCCCGGCTTTTCTATCAAAACCATAGCAAGGCGGGCGGCTGGAACAACAACTCACTTCTCCCCTTCTGGGCGCCGCAGAGTTCAAGGTCAAGTGCTGGCAGCCCAGGTCCTGGTGGAGCCCACCTCCTCTTTCAGATGAGATGGGTGCTTCTTGCCATCTCCTCCCAGGCTGGGGCAGAGAGAGCTCTCGTCTCTCCATCTCCTTTCAGGGGCTCTAACTCCATCCTGGGGCCCCCAATCCCACCACTCCACCTCAAACGGATTGCCTCCTACAGGCCCCACCTCCACTGGTCGTGGTGGAGGGGTGGGATAGAGCCTCAAAATGTAAATGTGGGGGACACAAATAGTCATTCCACAGCAACCTTCCAGGGACGAGTTCTCATGGTAAAGTATTATCTCGCTTTAGTCCCTTTTTAAATATATATATATTATTGATTTTTTTTACAGAGAAGAAGGGAGAGAGATAGTTAGAAACATCGAAGACAGAGAGACATCGATCAGCTGCCTCCTGCACACGCCCTACTGGGTATGTGCCTGCAACCAAGATACGTGACCTTGACAGGAATCGAACCTAGGACCTTTCAGTCCACAGAGCCAAACCGGTTTTAGCTGAGTCATACTTCCTTTATTCATAAGACAGAAATGACACTCTACTGTGGGAATTAAATATGGAAATTAAATAGATATTCCTTAGAGTGGTGCCTGGATATAGTCAAAACTCAATACAAATGAGATATTATGTGTAGTTATATTAACAAGAAAAATATCAGTAAAATGTATAATTTACAAATCAGCACTTAAAATTTTCCCATAGTAAATTACCATTACCAAAAGCAAATAAAACAATAGCCACAACAACCCCTCCCCCCAGGAATAAAAAAATAAACCCTCTAAAGCGAGATTGCTCACACAAGCTCCGATCATTTAAGGTAAGGGTTGAAGGTAAGGCCAAGAGCTGTCTTTCTCTACGATTGATATGGAAAAACTGGCGAAGGAAAAGGAAATTTCCATGATAGGATTAAAATGGGAAACCTGATAAACTACACTGAATTGAACCGAATGAGATGCATTTTTCCAAACCAGAATCTGCCGTTGCTAATTAGTAGTTCACGTTTGCACTGAATGTTTCCAGGAACTTGGAGTGAGAAAACAGTCTGTGATTTTTTTTAAGGTTCAAAGCTTGACTTTTCTGACATAAAATTAATTCTTGCATGATGGGATATGAGGAAGGCATTGAATAAGCACAAAGGTCTTGGAAAGCAATTTGGCAAAACTAATGTTACCCAATAAAATTAATTTCTCAGAAAAAAATTTTACAATAGTAAGTAAATGAAATTCTGCATAGCAATCTTAGGAAATGTATTTTGTTAGCTTACCTTCACATTTTACAAAATTCAAAACAGACTTACAAATTCAAAAGTTGTAATAGGATACTCTGGAGACATTAAAATTAAATGCGGAAAGTTTTTTAATGGCACTGTAAAAAATTTTAGTACCGCTAATAAAATAACAAAACAGATTACTACATGGATTACATAAAAATCTCAACTATATAAAGCTATTCATAGGAAAAAGCTATGGCAGTAGTTACTTCGGAGAATTGATTGTGGGTCATATGTTATATATTATTATGAGTTTAGGCTGTTTCTCTTTATTTCATTTCAACTTCTTTAAGGAGAGCATGTGCCATTTATAATCAGGAAATAAAATACTGCTTTAAATGAGTCATCTCTGGAGGATGGAAAGTAAGAGAACATCCATCCCCCCCCCCCCCCCCATGTGGCAGAGGCAAAGGTAACCTCAGTTTGCCTGGTTTCGTATTCTGTGATCGAACTTGACCAACTTTAAACCATCTTCACTGGTGCCACCAGGACGGCAAACCTCTGTCCCGGCCTGACCTCTCGGCGGGAAGGAAAGCACACTGTTCGCATCTGTCTCATCTCTCACTGGTTGCATTTTAAATCACAGCTCTTTGCCAGAAACTCTGAAACCGGGAGCTGCGGATCTATGGGTGCCGTGACCTCGCGGCTCGGGAAAGGGCTGATGTAATTAGGGAGCGTCCCGTTATCCATCATCCACGTAACGGTCAGCCGCTCCCGCTCATCAATTATTCCATCTGAGACAAAAGGTCAGCTCTGCGCTGTCGTTTCCACTAACAGGACCTTCCGTTCTCCGGAGAAGGACCTTTCCTGGGAGACTTCTTCCCCAGCCCCATGGAGGGGGGTCTTATACTCGCCCCGGAATTAGCCGTGGATTGTAACAAATGGAGGCCAAACTGCCTTTCTGGACATTCTTTTTCTTCTTAATTGGATTTATTGGGGTCATAAGAGTAAAGCGGTAGAGCGCAGGGATGCCATTCTCTAAAGCATCCTCTGCACATTGTACCGTGTGCTCACCATCTCACGTCACGTCTCCTTCCATCCCCCCTTTCCCTCTCATCTCTCTCCCCACCCTTCCCTCTGGTCATCGCCGCGCGGTGGTCTGTGTCCCTGAGTTGCTGTTGTTACTGTTTTCGCTTTGCTTAATCCCTCACCTCTTAACCCAGCCAGCAGCCCCTCCCCTCGGACGCTGTCAGGAGCCTGCAGCTGATGTTCATTCCTCGTGACGGAAGGACTGATAAATACATTGCAGCGTGTCCTTCCAAGTGGAGCCGGCCCTTACCCTAGCGGGGCCGGCTGAGAGGCATGGACGGCTGGGCAGGAGCGGACGGCTGTTTCTGTGTTTCTTTCTGAGTGGTCTTCACCGCTCCCTCCAGCCCCCCTGCCAGCCTCAGGACAGACCTCTGTCCCGGGCGTTACCATCGGAGCCCTTGTCCGGTATTCTGTGTAACAGGGGCCTCTGTTTGCATGGCTGGGATTTGATTAGCTGGAGCAGGGGGGAGGGGAATGTCGCAGTTCTTCAAAACTCAAGCAAGATACCAACATGGCCGAAACCGGTGTGGCCCAGGGGATAGAGCGTCGGCCTGCGGACTGGAAGGTCCCAGGTTCCACGGCTCACGGGTGGTCACGCACACCTCCTCATGCGGGCAGTGCCGAGCACTGCGGAGGGAGCACCTGGGGTGCCCTGGGCTTCAACGTGGATCAGCCCCCCTCGGCTTCCGAGCGGATGCCCATGACTCCAGGAGCCTGGCCGCAGGGATTAATGGGACCGTCCTCGCCATTTGGGGACAGTTCTTCCTCTGGCTCTTTTTAGTTGGCAAGGCTACGCGAAGGCCTGGAGACAGGTCCTGTACTATTATGGGCTGGGCTTGAGGGCAACGCACATGGTAGTGTGAAGACGACAGCAGCGATTCGGAGGTTAGCAATTAAACAAACATGTTCTCCACATACACAGACGCGAACATGGAGAGGGAAGGTAAACATAAATAGAGAACTAGCATAACATAACGTCCTTCTTTGGGAAGTTACAATGTCGTCTGAAAAACACAACACTTGTATGTGAAATGATGCGGCTGGTCTTGATGGGGACACAGTTTGCATGCTTTTTAAAACCTGCGTTAATGTTCAGATCGAGAGCAACATTATCTGTAAACTGTCAGAAGCAAAGGACTCCCTAACATCCTGAATCAAAGGTCAGTGTCTAACTGAGTTTTCCCGGGCTCTGCCCAGGACCTACTGAGTAAGCAATGTCTGCGTCTTCTACTTCCAAGAAGATGGGACACATGCCCTCCCAACGCCCCCCTCACCTGAGGACAACGGAGCCCCCTGCGCATTATCCAGGAGACACACGGCAGACAACGTCGGTGCTCTCCCCGCAAGGACCGCAGAAGCCTCGCCTCTGGCAGCACCAGGCCTGAGTCGTGGTTTCGGCCTGAAGGCCACGCCAGGGGAGAGGAAGCTGGCAGTGCTATCTCTCACCCGGGGCTTTTAAGTCCGCATTTAACCCCCGCAGGGAGCGATTCCAGGTGAGAAGCCCCCTTTCAGGAGCAGACATGCAGAGCTGCGGGGATGTTCCGTGGACTCTGTATCCCTGCGGAAGCCATTCCACTTGGATGATGAAGCTCAATACCAGACAGATTCACTGAACCCGCAATTCAAAGGATATGCAAATTTCAGGCCCTTTTAGCGGCTCCATTTGCATTTCTGAAATAAGTCCTTCAGAGATCGGGTAGTTAGCCGTTAAAGGAGCTATTAAATCTTTGTAGAAAATTTTTTACTCTTCAAAGCGAGAATGAGAGGGCTGGGAGTGCTACTGAAACATCCCTGTCGCAGAGGGTGCGCGTCACACCCCCGAGTTCACTGGGCTTCAGAGAAGCGGGACCCCCGGGTGTTCACCTGCCTTCCGCATGGAAGCTGACTGCTGGTCCAGCTCTACTGCCTCCTACACAGACTTCCCTGACCGTCTAACAGAAGAGGAGCCTCGGCCAATGGCACCATGGTGACACCGATGACAGAAACGTATAAACCCCAATTCACAAGCACACTGCGTTACTGTTGGGCTCCACGCGAGGCACTGATGTGGAAGGAGCCGGGATCAGGGAATATTCACTGTAAAATATCTTGAGGCGGCACATGAATTAAAAAAACACAGTGAGCCGAAACCGGTTTGGCTCTGTGGATAGAGCATCGGCTTGTGGACTGAAAGGTCCCGGGTTCCATTCCGGTCAAGGGCATGTACCTTGGTGGCGGGCACATCCCCAGTGGGGGGTGAGCAGGAAGCAGCCGATCAATGTCTCTCTCTCATCAATTTTTCTAACTCTCTATCCTTCTCCCTTCCTCTCTGTACAAAATCAATAAAATATATTAAAAAACAGAAACAAAAACAAACAGTGAGTTTAGCAGTCCGCTCCTGCTCTGGCAAGGGGACCTGGTGCCGATCTCTTTGGAGGAGGATCCCAATCCTCCTGGGCAGCCAGTGCCCCGCTCAGTGAGAGCTACTTCTGGGCCCAGGGTTCAATGCCAGCGGCCAGCACAGCCTGTCCTTTCTCCTCCACAGGAAGAAGGGGGCGGCAAGAATAGGACTCTGGAGAGAAAGTATTCACACTTCACCGAAGCGGAACAGTGGGGACAGAGAGAGAGGACAGAGACAATCTGAGTCAAGTAAGTGGCACCTACGCTGTCTCCTGGCAAACCCAGAGACGTCTCTCCCGGGCTGCCGGAGAACAAGGGGCACGCCTCCGAACCCCATGGCTCACGGGTGATCGCACACCTCTCATGCGGGCAGTGCCACTGCACATCTGCAGTCCCACTTTGATCAGTATCTCCTTCCTTTGGATGGTGCTGTGGAAGTGTCTGTCTCCCCCAGATTCCCGTGATTCCGAGTGATGGCTGTGGGAGCAGAGTGAGCCTCCCGAATGGGATCGGTGCTGTGATAAGAAGGGGCAGGTGACAACTCCTGCCCCGTCTCTGTCCTCTGCCAGGAGAGAACACCATGAAAGATGGCCACCTGCAAACCAGGAAGTAGACCCGCACCCAGCCCTGACCTCGATGGCCAGTGACCTCCAACGCCCAGCCTCCACAACTCGGAGAAATGAACGCCTGTTGTTGGTGCCCACGCGTGCCCTGGTGTGGGCCATGCTGCAGCCAAGCTCGCCATCCCTGGAGCCGTGTTGACACCTTGGCAGAGCGGTTTCCTTCTCTTCAGCAGGGGCCTAAGGCCACATCAGGGCCACCTCCAACGCGTCCTGGTTTCCCCAGCGTCCCTCCTCCGCTGACACGGAACACGGGGTTGCTGACTCAGCTCAGTGAAGAGGTTCAGGGTCTGCCGGCCGGAGCACCGGGGCCAGGGCCGTGTTCCAGCCACTTCCGCGTGCGCAGCCCCTGTGACGTGCTTGTCTGGGTGGAGAACCATCCCATGGTGGTTCAGGGCATGAATTTGGCTCTCGACTCATCCGAGAGCACATTACATCTCCGGAAACGAGCGGCTGTGCCCGGGGAGTCACTGGATCTGGGACTGACTGTGCTGCTTTGGATCGGAACACCCGCGGTCAGAAGTGTCAAGTCCTCTAGAAGGAAGGGACAGAGTCTCCCGGCGAATCCGCACCGGCTCTCTATCACGTCACACACACGCAGGCAGGCCTGGCTGAGGTTCCTTTAATGACTTATGGACACAGTCACCCCTGCCAGCTTGATCTGCGTGCAGCTTTGGCCACTGCTGACCGGACACCCTCCTGGATCGCGTCGAGCGTTCTGTTGGCCTAGCTGAGCTGGGGTTTAGGGGTGCACTCCTGTTTGCTCGGCAGGGACCTCCGTTCCCAGTGAGAGGCTCCTGCCCTTCTCCTGGGCTGGCATTCGGAGGGGGCACTGGCCCCTCCACCCAGGCTCCGGGACGGCCCAGCCCTCTACAGGAGGAGGTGGGGGAGGGGCAGAGAGCAGTCCCTGAGCTCAGGATGGGGCTCGAGTTCTGGCTCCACGTGACAGTCACTGCACCTCAGCGCCTCGGGTGGGCACCTCGCAGTGGAGACCATGATGCACCGCGCACCGTGTCTGTGCAGATTCCAAGACCCCCCGGTACCAGACAAGCCCTCCCTGGAATGACATGAGTGATGAGCCCTTGGAACAGCGTCATCTATGATGCACAGCACCCGGTACTGCCCTTGACGCCGGGAGAGGAATGAAAGTGAGATCTTGACTTTGGAATCCTGACCATTTCTATTCCTTTTTTTTTTTTTTCATTCTGGCAACATTAAAAAATATTCGATTCAAATATGTTTGCATCATAGACGAGGTTCTATATTTCTATGAACAGAGATTTCTCAACTCTCTAGCTCTGGGTTTCCTTACAGCGTGGGGCCCACACACTTACGGTGCAGACGAGGCTGGTTTAGTGAAGAAGAGGGGGTGATATTGATCATCGCTCCAAGACGGTAAGCCAAAAACCAGCATCAGCTTAATCAGACTGGCATGGTTACCGACATATAGATTCCTGCACAAACACTGACATGGGAAACGATTAATCCGTTACTGATACGCTAACAACCCCAGATCAATGGCGCACAGAGCGAAAGCAGCATTTCCAAAGCCAGACTTGTGTGCACCGGTCTGTTTCTATCCTTGTATCTGGGATACACGGCTGGCATAGAGAGTCTCTCTCCGAAAACAGGTACATCAGTGCAACGCAGCTCAACCCTCTCCCTCTCTCACAGACACATCCTCAGAGCTGCGGGGTTTGCCTCTCTCAGTATCCTGTCCATCTCCCCCACCGCTGCAGCCTGAGCCCTTTCCAATTATGAATATCAGGAAAGCTTTCAAAGTGCTATTCTTACTTCTCTTCTTGCTCACCCAAAAAAGCACTATTCTTACTTAATTACAGTGAGTTAATTAGAATAATTTAATTTAATTAATTTAATTATTTCAAATATGATCATTTGACTCCCCTATTTTAAAAACCCCTGGTGTTCCCTATTGACTTAATTATAAAACTCAATCCCAGGTCCGCTCCAACTGCTAACCTGCCGTCAATATGGAGCGCAATCCCCGCGGCCTGGCTCCGGCTCGCTGTAACCATGGCAGCGCGTCCTGACACCTCACACTGCCCTGAACAGTGTTTTCAAAACCAGCACAGTCTCTTCTCTCTTCCTGGAACCGCCTTCTGTCTCCTCGTCTTCAACTCCTCGTTCTTATTCCCACGGCCGCTCACTGGGTGTCTGCTCGGTGGGAACAGTCTGCCCCCCTCAGGAAGAAGGGGGAACCACCTCCCCACGGCTCTGTGAGACCAGGTGACCGCCTCCCGGGCTGTCTCTGCTGGGAGCGGGAGCTGCGTGGGGAAGGCCTCTGGCATGGGCCTGGTCTCCGGCTGCCTGGCCGCGAATGGAGAGAGCCGCCAGCCTGAGACCGGCAGCTCCTGTTCCCCTGCTTCTCTGCGAAACCCGGACACTCGAACTGCGGCTATGGCTGCCGAGGAACAATGGTAGCACTCTCTATTTCTGTGAGCAACGGCATCATGGACAGTGACGTGCAGAGTCCACGTGCTGAGCACGGACTGGGGTCCAGGCACAGAGCTGGTACATGTCTATCTTTGCGGAGCACCTGCCGTGTGCCCATCACTCTGAGAGGTGAGGCCATGCAGAATTTGTTGGCATTGTTCTAAAGGCGGCACTTTCTAATTAACTGATTTTGGGGTTACA
Organism: Lasiurus borealis; assembly: GCA_004026805.1. Lineage (NCBI taxonomy): Eukaryota > Metazoa > Chordata > Mammalia > Chiroptera > Vespertilionidae > Lasiurus > Lasiurus borealis. The sequence continues at coordinate 42,132 of PVJN01004919.1, read as the reverse complement.
TAAACTTAACCAGAGCCACACAACTCTTGGGAGGGGACCCCAGGCATCAGCTCGGGGGAGTCCGGCTCCAGGACTGGGTTTTGACACCTCTCTTTCCTGCAGCGGCTCCACGCTCCTTTTCACGGGAAGCGGACGTGCACAGGGGAAAAGAAATAGACGGCGTAAAGAGTGAGTGATCAGCAGTAAATAAGGCAGGCGCTACAGAAGATGCAGTAATTCAGGGGGAGAAAGGCTCTTTGCAGAGACTGACAGGCGGTACATCAGCGAGCGGCGGCAGGGAGGCTGGGCTCAGAGGCTGGGGTGAGTGAGGCCACCCCTGGGCCACGCTCCTGCGGGAAGAAGCAGCGGGCCATGGCGCAGAGGCTCTGGGGCTGTGACCGCTCCACGGGGGAAGGCAGCCCGGGTGTCTCCGACACCAGCAACAAGGCGGGGGGGTCCCGGAAACAAGGCCTGTACACCGAGTGCGGCGGAGAGACACAGACGGTCTAAGGAGGAGGAACTGATGGACGTCTGTGAAGAGTGCCGGCCTCAGAGACAGGTCAGGGCTCCCTCGCCGCGTCTGGCGTGGCTCGATGGTCGGAACGGGCTGTAACAGCGCACGTGCCCCCCCAGAGAGACCAGTCGGGGCTACTTTGCAGGCGTCGCATGACAGCGATGGTGGTCTGACCTCAGGCTGTCACAGTACCCATGGCAACCAACCCACGGAGCACCACAGGCCGTGCTCACAGCCACTGTCTGAGATGGCACGATGCTGCCGCTGCAGCTCCAAGGACACGGGCTCAAAGCGACTGAGTCTTTTAGGAAAATTCCCCATCAGCCCCTGCGTCAAGAGCCGAGGAGGGGTTTGAACCAGCGCATCGGGCCGGTTCCAAAGCCACGATTCTCACAGAGGCCCAGGAGACGCTGCGGCTGCTGCTGCCGGTGACAGTGCTGACGGTGGAAAGGGTGCTGAGCAGCGAGCACAGAGGCAGGAAAGTCAGACGGGGCTCAGGAAGTCCCCGCGAAGAAGGCACCGTGTGTCCGGCGGCGAGTGTCGACGTGGCCCCTGCCGTGGTGCCTCCTGGGCTGGACTCCCGGGGAACTGGGATGACAGACAAGGTGATGACAGACACAGTGGCCAGCCGTGACCTGACAGGCACGTGACAGGTCACCGCAAACCATGACCCGGACGAGCACATGAAGGCCTGGGTGCAGGCCTCCCAGAAGCTAGAAAGCAGGGGCTCTTAAAGGAGCCCCCCATGGCCGGTAGCTGAGGGTAGCAACGGCACGGGGGTGATTTTCAGGGCACAGAGTAACGGCTCCCTGGTCATCAGCAGCTCAGGGTGGAGGTCCAGGTCTGAAGTCACCAGCCAATGTCCAGCTGACACTGGTCTCGCAGACAGGGCTCAGGATTCAGTCTTGGGGGTTCTATAAGCTGAACAAATTTTTCTCTCCTTGAGCTTTACTTTGCTTCTCGTAAAATGAGGCTGATGGTATACATGATGCTAATTTCCCTTTAAATCCGTAATTCCTTTCTATACCAACGGCAAAACGTCAGTGATTTAGATCCGAAGGACTGTACGAGGATGGTGTGATCTACACACAAGGTAACTACAGTTATCATTAGTGACGTAAAGCTCGTCTTGAGGTGAAATGTTTAATCTCCCCGTTCCAGTGACCAAACCTACCTGCGCTTTTCCACATCATCCATCTCGCTGTCCACTTCCACGCTTTGCAAAGACCACCACCAGGGACTAATGTCCAGGCCACATCAAGCCTCTGTCCTTCAGGCGCCCATTCCTCTACCGAAAGATACCATTTCTCACCCGAGTTACTATAATGCCCTCTCCCTCTGGTTTTGCCCCATCACCTGATTTCCCCACTTCTTTCTCCGTCTACTTGTCCAACTAATCATTTCAAACAAATACCCAATGCCACGTCTGCTGTGCTGGCCATCCTTCAGTGATTTACAGCTTCCCGGAGGAAAATCCCAACTCCCCGGCTTAGTGTGAGATTTGTTCTGAGTTACGGCAGGTGACACCTTCCGCCATTCTCTGCTTCACAGGCATCACTCTACCCAGAGAAGTGACTCTGAATTCCCGGAAAACACCATCTCCACATGTCCACGCCTCCCACATTATGATTCCTTAATATCTGCTTTCTCCTCCTCCCCGCCTTCCCATGACCAGCCCTGATATTTCTGTTCATGTGTCAAGATTCTTCTTTGTTCTCTGTAAACGATCTGGGAGCGAGGGCGTGGTCCCTTCCTCAACCACCCACTCCCTCCCAGATCTCCGGATCCCTCTTATATGTTGATGACCTTTCCCTGTTCGTATGTAATAATACGTCTACACCAGGAAATACCGTATGTGATTATCAGTATCAATTAAATGGCAGCCCAAGGAACTGCAAGACTCTTGTTAAGAAAATGACTAACTCATCTCCGATCATCCTCAGTCACTACAACTGTGGTGGGAACGCAGCAGGCACATAAAAACGTTTCGAATAAATGAGTTACTGAAATCGCATGCTTCTCATCAGTAAAGAAGGTCTATGAAATGAATGTGAGTAACAGTAGTGTGTTAGTCCGGGTTGTAATATGAACATGAAAACTGCGCTGATAAATAATGGATTATCTACTCCTGCATTCAAAATGTCTACAATTCTAACCGAAGTTCTCCCAGTTACATCTTAATAGACAAGAAAATTCCGCATGCTGTGTGTGGTTGCCTTAAAGAAAGGTACCGTCCCAGTGATGTGCCTACAGAAACAAATAATTTAGGTTTCAGTGGGTTGTAACATTTATGTTAACCACATAATTTAATAAATTTAATACAAGTCCCCCAACTGTAATTACCACGCCCTTTCATGCTTCTGCCGGGTTCAAAAACCCCGATCCGAACACCTGGCGTGTGGAAATGCCAGCCTGGCTGTGAAAACGACGGCCTCGAATTCATCTCGGTTCTCGCGTATTTCCATTTATCTTTAAAATTATTTCAAGTCCACAAGCCAATCAATGTCATCAGATTGATAAGGATGTCATTTAATTCCAGGAGTAGGCGCGACAGCTTTATCTATGCAAAGTAAGATAATAAGGATAATTGGGACTACGCCTGAAGGCTCCGAGCAGTTCTCTGTTTTCTGCCAATATTTTTTCATCAAAGCCTCCCTAGCAAGTCTCTTCCGGAGATATCATTATCTCCCGCCACCGATCAGGACACGAGGCTTGAAAAGCTCAGGGAATCTGTCTGAAGTCGCGAGGGTAGTAGGTAGAAGGAGTGGAATTAAAATATTTGCATAAAAGTAATGTATTCAACATTGTGCGCTTGTGTGTGGAACCGAGGGAGCTTTCAACACACATTCTCCTCTCATCCTCCCAAGAAGACTGTGAGAAGGAGCAAGTCGTCGCATCTTATAAAGCAGCTGAGGCTAAGAGTGCGCAGACTGTCCGCGATGATAGAGGCAGAAAGAGTCACCGTTCGATCTGAATGAACTTAAGTAACACCTGTGAATGGTGGCCACAGACCGGGCCCCGGTAGTGTGCGAGTCAGGCACGCTGACCAGAGTAGACGCGGTGTTTGCTCTGTTGGATCCACTGCTGAGTCTGTGGAGAGAAACAGTGAAAGGACCAAGATGGTCTGAGAGAGGCGGGCCAGTTCATAAAGAACCGTTAGGATTCTGGATTCTGGCCTTCGGGACAGGAGAGTGACGCTGCCTTGTTTTAAGCTGGGAAGTAACACGGGACGATTGTCTTTTCGGCAGACCGAACCTGCTACAGAAGGAGTGCGGGCTGTCAGAGATCACAGAGTCGGTTTGGATGGGAATCAGACAAGGGGCAGGAATGGGTAGGACCTGGGGGGGGGGGGGTGAAGATGGGAGGGAGAGGGCCGGCCCCGGGAATAGAAATCTCAGACCTTATGGGCTTTGGGATAAAGGGAACTGAGGGTTCCCTCCCATTGCTGAAATTTAAATAGTTCCCAAGCCACCTGGCTGAGTTGGCTCAGTGATTGAGCATCGACCTAGGACCCAGGTGGTCATGGTTAGATTCCTGATTGGGGCACAGGCCCAGGTGTTGGGCTTGATCCCCAGGAGGGGGCATGCAGGAGGCAGCAATCAATGATTCTCTCATCATTGATGATTGTCTCTCTCTCCTCCTCCCTTTCTCTCTGAAATCAATAAAACTATTTTTTATTTGTTTTAATCCATTTTTATTTATTTTTTACAGAGAGGAAGGGAGAAGGATAGAAAGTCAGAAACATCGATGAGAGAGAGACATCCATCAGCTGCCTTTTGCACGCCTCCTACTGGAGTTGTGCCCGCAAGCAAGGTACATGCCCCCGACGGGAATCGAACCTGGGACCTTTCAGTCCACAGGCCGACGCTCTATCCACTGAGCCAAACCGGTCTCAGCATTACAAATACTTTTTAAAAAATAAATAAATAGTACTCAAGTCAAGTAACCCCAATAAACCTTTCCTGCTGAGGCTGACTCAGCGAATCAATACCATCTGGGGACCCGATAGCTGGGTTCAGCGAGGTGCAACGGGGAGAGTGTCCGTTTCCCACGGCCATGGCCAAAATGGCGCCGTGATCCCAGGAAAAAGAACGCGTTGGAAATTCAGTCCCTTGGGGACTCCAGAGTCCAATAGCAGAGTGCTGATCCTGTTTCTGAGACGTCAGCGTGTTTCACTGACTGTGAAAAGACAGCTGAGTTTGAGGACATCTTCATTAAGGTAAGCCACGGTGCCCATACGCCGTAAGGGGGCTCCCGCGTCCCTGTGAGGGGGGGTGTTTGCCCAGGGCAGGGATTTGGCAGCGAGTCCGGCCGCACTCCTGCGAGCGCGTCTCCTGCGCCGGCAGGTCTGGACCGCCTCCGGCTGATCGCTGGCAACGGAGCCGTTGGGCCAGATGGCATTTATTTCTTTATTTTATGAAGGAGAGGGAGGCGGGGGGGCGCAAGATGCACATTGGAAAGTCCATTTTTAGTTCCAGAGCAGAAAAATCAAGGAGGAAAGAAATTGATTTTAAGCAGCTCCAGATGTTACATGATTTTTTTTTTTTTTACAAAGTAACATCTAAAAGAAGAGTGCCATTACAGCCAGAAAAAAAGGAAAGAAAAAAGAAAAGAATCTACAGAATAATGTCCCCTTTGGGTTTATCTGTAAGAATATGTATTTACGGTGAATAAGGCCATTTTTGAGGATGGAGAAGAGTCACCCCGTTTCCGGCTGAAGAACTGCTCTCATCGGTGTCCATGTGAGACCAGGAGAGCGGCAGCTGCCGACGTTCCCTGGCGTTGTCTTCATCCCCAAGCCCCGCCCAGTCCGCCTTGACCATTTCCGGAGCCACCTGCCCGGAGTTTTGCCTTCGTCAGCTGTCTCCTCTGTCCAAAGCAAGACTGGGATTAGCATCCATTCCCGAGCGCTCAGAGCACCTTCCCGGCGTCTTATCTCACGTTGGATGGAAGAGACCTGAAGGGAGATTACAATCCCTGTCCTGGAGCCGTGTGCAAAGATGGTCCCCGCCTTAAACGCTAACGTGTTGAGTCTCTTTGCTGGGTTTCTGAAGTCTGCATTAATAAAGGCCTAAGGTCGGCACACGGGTTTCCGGCATGTGTCTTAGGCCTCTTTCATTTATGTTCTGGGTTCCATGTCCACTGGAACCACACCATACAGGTGTCTCATCTGGTTCTTGAGAAGGAAATTACGAGGAAAATCCCCACTTTTCCAAGAGTGGGGCTCAGACGTAGTATTTCTGATAGGCCACGAGATGAGGCAATGCCCACAGCCTGCCACCTGGGTCCAGGACTCCAGCCTGTCCCTGAAGGTCTTTTTCGGAATCCCTGTTCACATCTACCCGGCCACGTGGCCTGCAGAGGTTCCGGCTCCTCTCCTGCTCTCGGCGTCTGTGACAGCAAACTGATAGATGGTGTTATGGGGAGATTGCGTTGATCAAATTAGAAATCCAGTACAGCAAACCTTTACAAATCAAGAAAAATGACTTTGTATTCTGACCCTACCCTGCCATTTATAATCTGGGAGACGTCGGAGTACCTACCGAACACAGCTAAGCTAATGCTTTCCTATTTCTCAACGTGATTACTCCGCTGGGCCGTTAGGAGAATTAGATTACACTCTGCAGATAAATATGGGTGACACAGGGCCTGGGATTTGAGGGGCACAAAATAAATAACGGGTCCTCCTGCCATCTTGTGTTCCTTCTCCGGACAAATATATTTTCCGTGCGCTCATGGTTAGGAGACAACATAAATGTAATTGCTTTATACAAATAGAGTTGGAAATACCCATTACTAGATGCTTTCTATATGCCGGGCACCCTCTAGGCACAGGGAATGGAAAAAATAAACAAAACAGATGGGTGTCTGCACTCATAGGGGAAAAAAGACAAAATTATGTACAAATAACATCATGAAAACAGGATATCTGGTCTTGCCCTTATGTCCCCAAACTGAAGTTCTGTCTCACAATCTAGAAGCCAGGGCAGCCCAGAAGAAGACTCCTTCGATGAGAAAGCTCAGAGAATGAAGGCGAGCAGGCTGGTGATAGAGGTTCTCTTCTTTCCTGGGAAGCGCTGGAAGCCACGATCATGGCCACGAGCCGCCACGGGGGAGGCGGAGGAGTGGCTGTCTGCTCGCTCAGTGGTGGGAGGGCTCCCGGCTGTTCTCTCTGTCTTCCCTCTGGGAGGGTCCCGCCTCCCGGCCGCTGCCCTCACCCTCACTCACACCGGACCCTGCCATTTCTGGGTGAGAACAAGGTGGAGGAGCGTGGAGCCGAGACAGCCCATGGCACTGTCTGGAGGAGGAGCCTCCACTTACATGTCTGTTAGGACATGAACCTCACACCACGTGTGGGATGGAGCTACCACTGCAGGAATGACAGGAACCCGGATGATGCAGGGGCGGGGCAGAACCATCTCATCAGGACCGTTCGTGACGGCGGTCTGGAGACATCACAAAGAAGGTCCAAGGATGCGCCGTCCATGTCGTTGAGAACACTCCAAACGGCTCCAGATGCTTCTGGAATGCCGCGTCACAAACATGAAACAGGAGGAAAGCATGTGTCTCATCACGCGCTTGGCTGTCAGGAGTTAGCCGGGATCCAGGAAGGAAGGATGTGTTCTCTGCGGATTCCCAATCATCGCCACGTCCCCTGGGAAGACCTGGACAGGAATGACCACCCGTCCACGCAGCAGCGCGGGTGCTGTGGGCGCCGGAATGAGGAGGGTGTCTCCAGGCCTGACACTTAGCGCTGCTGTCTGACTTCCTGGCCATACTCATGATGCTCATTCCTTTAGGTCATCAAAGATGGAATACGAGAACATTCTAGAAAGATACCTCCCAAATTCCCAAAACAGATTTGAGAAATGTTCGCTTTACAGTAATTAAATATTTCCCTGCCAAACAGCATATCTACATGGGGAAGAAAAAAAAAAACTGATCCCGAAATTAAACACAAGAACTCTGTACACTGCTATGTAAAGTCTTTGCTGTTTTTTTATGACCTAAAGTTACCTGCAGGTTAGAGACGTTCGTACTAAGAGTAAGAGTCAGAGTGTCAATGAAGCCACACACATGCCCATGAAGACGCCCGGTGCGTTGTCAAATGGAAGAAAGTTCTGAAGCTCTTCACTGAGAAAGAGAAATCGGAGTGATCACAGCAAACCGTGGCGGAGACGAACGTACATAATGGAGCGACGCCCCACGCCGCATACAGAGCGCTTTCTGGAGCCGCTGTAAGGAAAATGAAAATAAAGCAAGCTGGCTAATTAGAGAGAGAGCACTAACGATGCACAGAAACAGCCAAATCCAGCGCTGCCTGCAGGTCATGTGGTCCGTGAAAGATAAAACCGCATCCGGATTATCACAAACCCGGGGAAATAGAGCTGTGGGGAGTGATTAAGAAAAACAGGCTCATTTTCAGCTCCTTCCCGAGGATCACAGCGGAGTCACGGCGTGGAAAACCGAGAGAACGGGAAGTGAGGTTTCACCCTAACCTGATGGAGTGACGCTTCCTCCTGCACATCCGTATTTCATTTCTTTTAACTTGAGGTCCTCGCGGTAACACGCTGTGGCACTGCCAAAATCGCCCACCTTCCCGAGCTGGGTTCCCCGTAAACACGTGGCCTTGAAGCTTCCTTGTAGATATCCTAGTAGCCTGTGGTTCCCCACAAAACCTCCGGTGATTTGCAATCCTCCGAAACCAGTTTCCAAACGGTTGCAGATGTGCTCCTTTTGATGCTAAAACGCTTCCTCCACCAGTTTTACTGGATTTGTTCTTAGCTGAACCTGTGTCTGTCTTCGTACGGAACTCACACTAAAGCCCGGTTCGCCTTCATAAACCTGCCTTTTCCTGAGGCACCCGTGCTGTCTGATGGCGGTCCCAGCGGCAATCTTGTGCGAGAATGTCCCTCTCTCCGCCCGTGCTCAGAGTCACTCCAGACCCTGCAGCCGCTCAGGTGCGGATCCCCTCCCTGCCCATCACCCAGCGCCTGTCAAGCTTGCACCCAGGCCGCCTGGAGGAGGCTGGGGGAGGCGGAGGGAGAGCAGGTTTCCCCAGGAGGTTTCCATAGCACCCCTGGGGCTCCTCCTTCCGCTTGAGGGTGTGGATCCCCTGGCGGGGGGGTGTGTAACTGGGAAATGAGCTCCCACAGAGACTGCCTGCTCCTATTGCGAAGCATGAACGGTCTGGAAACGCTTCTTCCTAAGAGGCCCAACCGACCGCTCCACAAACAAGGCGGCAAAGCTGGTCTTTGACCCTCTGCTTATTCACACAGAGAGCTGTTGCTAACATTCTGGAAAGCCAGAGCATTTTCTCTCTTCCTCAGCTCTTTCAGACAAAAAAAAAAAAACAACAAAAACAACTTGAAGTGTGATTGATCTTCATGTATGTCCCTCCTCTCAGTGTTTGCATCTTCAAACAGAAGACTAGAGCGGGCAAAACTTACACAACTACAACAAAAACAAAAGGAAATCGATGAAGATGATTTTTGCGGGGATTTGTGCTGGGATGTTTTAACTCCCGAAGGTCCGTGGGTGCCGTAGCCTCCGTGTGTCTGCCAGCTCTGTCCTCGCCCTCCCCACCCCGACACCCAGGGTCCCATCTCCGCCTGGAAGCCAGAGCCATCTTGCTCAAGGTCACATGACATCACCTCCCCACAAGACAGGACGCTCCCCCTCCCAGAGCGCCCCCTCAGGGTCCTTTGCATTCAGGATGCAGAAGCCAGAGGCCCCCGAAGCCTGGACCCTCTCACTCAGGGACCCCCCTCTCTTCTCCGGCCGCCCCTGCAGCCACTTCCCTGGCCTGTGGCCGGTCCTCGGGCATCCAGGCGCCTCGCTGTCCAGGGTGCTTGCAGCGGCCTTCCCTGTGCCCGGAGTGCCCGGCTCTGGGTTCCAGAAGGAAAACTGCCTTTTCTCCTCCGGGGTTTTCTCTCCGCACCCGCCTCAGGTCTTTCCTGACTGTGCTGTGGACAGTGGTACCTCCTCACATGCCCTGGCCGATGCCCTCTCTCCGTGGAGATCTGAAACCACCGAGGCTTACTGATCTGTGCGTTCTCTCCCCCCGCATCTCTGCTTCATGAGATTCGGGATGGAGATCTCCTCTCCGCGCCGTTTTAGAGCCAGCATCTTCAATGGCACCCACATATGGCAGGCACTGAAGACGAATGCATGAGTGAGTAGTTCAACCACGGAAAAGATAAACTTAATTCTGAACGCGATGATCGGAATTATAATTCATGGTGTTAATATTTTTAGGTTAAGTTTTTAGAAATAATCTGGGCTCATTTGACATTTTAATCACTTGTAACTTAGGAGAATGTGGCATATTAACATATAATTTGAAATCACAGCATATCTAACGGATTCCAATTTAAAATGTGGAATTGAAAATTTGATTTGGCTTGACATTCTAAAGCTGAATAGTCTAAGAAAATTTTACATTTGTGAAAAGTATTTAGAACATCCCATAATTTGATTTATTAGATTTATGGAAGTTGCTTAAGTGCTTGGGAAGATTAGCTTATTAGAGCGCTGAAGTACTTAGATTACATTTATAAATAAAGTTTAAATCATGTAATGGACTTCAATTAACTAAGTTGTAAAGGTCAACCTAAAAGTTTTGTTAAGTGTTTCCTGGACTTATAAATAGAAAATAATATAATCTGTAAATTAAATTCAAAAGCACAAGAACAGGATTTTGATTTTACAAAATTAAGGCATTAAGTATTATTTTTTAAAGCCAAATTAACCTTGCAATTTCCTTTTTGTGCATGAAATGTACTTTCATATACATCAAAAACACGTACTGATGATAAAAATTCAGACACCAGAAGGATGTTATTGCTGTAAGAGAAACATTTTATTCTCATGTCCAAACCCAACTGAGCAGGAATAGTAATGACTGTGACGGCTGCACGGACATATCTGTCTACTGCCTGGTGCCCCCATCACTCTCATTTACTCTCACTCTCAACTTAGGAACCCGATTTGCTCAGAGACATGGAGAAATATTGAGACTCCGTAGAATCTACTTTCTTGAAGATCGCATCCTTCCTTAGACATCTATAATAATAAAAACATGCTCATTAGACTGGACAGCCAACCGACCTTCCCAACGTCATTCCAGACATCCTTTCAGATGAAGCCCCAGCAGTGGGGCCAAGACAAAGGCAGTTAGGGGCGATCAGGCAGGTAGTCAGAGTGGTTAGGGGTGATCAGGCAGGTAGGCAGAGACAGTTAGGGGCAATCAGGCAGGCAGGCAGAGGGATCAGGGGCTATGACCAGACAGGCAAGCAGTTAGGGGTGATCAGGCAGGCAGGTGAGTGGTTAAGGGCAATCAGGGAGTCAGGAAGAGGGGTTGGTGCAATCAAGCAGGCAGGCAGAGTAGTTAGAGGCAATGAGGCAGGCAGGCAGAGTGGTCAGGGCCAATCAGGCAGGCAGGCAGGCAGGCAAGCAGGCAAGCAGTTAGGAGCCAGCAGTCCAAGCTTGCAATAAAGATGTCTGGGATCCCCACAGGGATCCCAGAATGTGAGAGGGTGTAGGCCAGGCTGAGGAACACACCACTTCCCCCCTGCCTCTCCCCGCCAAGTGCACGAATCTTGTGTACCAGGCCTCTATTGTAATGATAATGGGTTTAAGAGTCTCTTTTCTTTCTGACTGTCACAAATCACCAAGGAGAAAAAGTACAAAGACACTTGGTCCAGTCCCCACTCATCTCTGTAGGGACAGAGAGCCAAGCAAGGGCCTTGCAAAATTCACTCATTCTCATTTTGATCAGCCCACAAGGCCAATGGGAAAATAATAACAGTGGCTAACATTGATGTTCTCGGTACTCTTCTAAAGGCAGTGTCTGTTCTCTCACTTGAAAATTAAGGACAGATGTTTGGTTTAATGCAGAGAATAGGAATAACTCTTACAGGGCACCTGACGGACCTGAAGTGAGGGTAGCGGAGGAGTGGGTGGCGGGCTGTGCATCAGAAAGAATGGGACTGGGTCCAGGACGCATACTCAGTTGGTTGCTTCCCTTAAAGGATTCCTTATGTTTTTAAGGTGCACTGTGCTTTCACATACATACTCCGTGCTGCCCCAACAAAAAAAAAACCCAGTCCTCCGGGAATAGCATACAAGACACACCAGAAATGTGTTAAAAATGTGCAGCAACCTCTATCCGATGGACTTGCAGCCCATGCTCTCCCCTTTCCCACTTCCTGGCAGAACCGCCTCGCACGTTCTGCTCCGCCCTTGGCTTCCTGTTCGTCACAAACATGGCATTCTTCCTGCCTTTTGCCCGGCCTTTCCTTTCTCGGAACGCTTTGCTCAGTCCAGCGAGGGTCCTTCTCGCCCATCATTTACACACTCTCGCCCCTGCTTTATCCGGCTCCCTTCACAGGACTCGTTACGCCTGGCTGTGGAGAACATCGATGCATGTCTCTCGTCCTGTCTGCTCTCCATGAGGACAAGCACACTGTCGTTTGCGTATGGTATTCTCAGCGCCAAAACCCTCCCCAGCCCTGGCCGAGTGGAGCGGGTGAATGAGGCAGCAGCACTTAGGAAACCCGCCTTGGATGTGGGTGCGCTGACCTTGGCTTCTGAGCTCTGCCCAGGGCACGGGCTACGCTGACCTCTCCTCCTCCCACCGGTGGGACGCTGTTCCTGGGCCTCACCGGGAAGTAAGTGGGTTGTTAGGGCTTTGGCAGAATTTCCCTTCCCTTCCCTTCCCTTCCCTTCCCTTTCTTTTCTTTCTTTCTTTCTTAACATCAGGCGGAATTTTCTTTTTCTTTCCTTTCCTTTCTTTGCCTTTCCTTTCCTTTCCTTTCCTTTCCTTTCCTTCCCTCCCTCCCCTCCCTCCCTCCCTCCCTCCCTC
>PVJN01004919.1:0-29673 GCA_004026805.1 Lasiurus borealis | reverse complement strand
GCTAAGCGACGTGACCCAGGTCACACAGGGCTGTGGGTGTTGGCTGCTTCTGGCCAGGTGAGCAGACAGCCGCTGCTGAGGATGCCCTGTGGAGTCTCTGCTGGTGGCAGCTGCCCCTGGGAAGCTAATCCAGCTCAACAACCAGGCGTGGCCAGAACACTTCCCGGGTGCGGAGGCGGCTGCTCTTCAGTCCACGGGTGATCAGCGATCTGCCACCTCCGTGTCACCGGCACTCGGTCCGAAGCAGAGACGGAGGCTGAGCAGATGGCCAGGCAGGAGAACAGGGAGATTCCCCAGCACAGCAAGAGACACTGAGACACCAGTGACCGTCAGTCGGGAGGAAGCGGGGTGACAGTAACGGGTAATCTTTCTCTTTAATTTGCTCCATCAGCCGCTCGTTGGATCTTTATCCCTGTGTCTGTTGGAATAAGACTCAGAGGCAACATCTTAGGTATATTGGTAACTCCTCAAACTAGGCTTTCCTAAACTTTAACGGGAATCAGGTCTCTCGCTGTTCATACCAGGGATTGGAAATACATTTCCAGTCATGCCCACCTGGCTGCTATTCAATTAGGAGAAAATTTTAATTCTGGCACGAGAAACAAGTGGGGATGCGACATAGTTTTTTTTTATCACTATGGAATAATAATGATATCTTCCTATTATACTGCTTTATCACTCTGTGGTGAATCAAATTCCCAATTTCTAGAGCTGTGCTGTTCAATCTGGTAGACCATATGGCCACGGAGCATCTGAAACGTGGCCAGTCTGAATGGAGGTGTTATAACTGCAAATCACACACTGGATGTCAAAGACGTACTCTGATGAAATATTTAAATATTTCCAATATTTGCTTCCTATGGCAACCTGAAGCGGGCTGGAGATAGATATTGTCACTTTCCCTGCGCTCCCATGGCAACCAAGAATCACACTTGTTTCTTTTCTTTCTCTTTCTTCTCCTCGTTATAACGCTGGCCAATGTGGACCTACGCCTCCTGAAAGACGTGCTAATGTCTTTTATCCTCATCTCCCCGGCCACTGGCAGAGAGTCTGGAACATATTTACTGATGAGTAAAGTTCTTAAAATATATCCTGGGGGCAAAACCCCACCAGGATTCCTATAGATCTACGAGGTACACAAAACAATGTCCAGGTTTTTGCCCTACACAATCTCTAACCACATACCACAACATTCTAGTGTTCAAAGCCTTTCATTAAGATATATATATATATATATATATATATATATATATATACATATATATATATATATATATATAAAATTGATTTTTTACAGAGAAAGGGAGAAGGATGGAGAGCTAGAAACATCAATGAGAGACAATGATCAGCTGCCTCCTGCACGCCCCCTACTGGGGATGTGCCCGCAGTCAAGATACATGCCCTTGACTGTAATCGAACTTGGAACCTTTCAGTCCAGAGGCCAACGCTCTATCCACTGAGCCAAACCAGTCTCTGCGAAAGCCTTTCATTCTGTAGATGAGGATATGCAATCTCATAGAAGTGGTGGGAGAAATGGAATCTTTAGGTACTACTCCCGTTGTTGGTCTGAATAATCATGTGTTTTTGCTGCTGAAAGAAATGTTCGTAATAAAGCAAGGGCCCGGTAAGTTTTGTTAAAAGGAGGCTGACAGGGCAGACTGAAAGGGGCACATCCGATTTCAGATTTGACAGTCGCTGTCACTGTGTGAAACAAGGATCATATAGCTATGAAGTCATTTTCTCCTCTGTGAAATGGGAATGATGACACATCCTGAGTCCATTACTGACCTAGGCTGCACGTCGGAAGATAAAAGGCTGAGGACGGCCGGCTTGCTGTTCACATATAATAGACCCTGCCCCTCTCCCTGCCCCTCTCCCGTCCTCCTCATTCACTTGCTCCTGTATCTCTCCTGCCCTCCCTTCCTCCTCCTTGTCTGCCTTCCCTACACGCACAAGAAGCCATCATATATGATGGATCGAGATGATAAAAGAGAAGAAAAAAGCTTTAATAATCATGTCACATTCTAGTAAGTGACTTATTAAACAGAAGCTCAGAAAAATGTTTCACTTCATAAATGCAAAGAAAGGAAATTCAATATTGAGGTCAATAAATTCTGCCTTAAGCTTGAAAAGATGAATAAGACTTTTAATTTAATCTCAAGAAAAATTGTTTTTAAGAGAGCTAAATTAATCCACATAATAATTGAAGATATATTGACTTATAATTTTGAGGAGAGCACAATGTGAATAAAGAAAAACATTTAAGGGCATGCCCTATCCTGTACAGAACTAAAGAAAGATGTGTGTGTCTGCAGGCACACACACACGCGCTCTTTAGTGTACTTATTCTCACTCTCCTTTAGATCTGGCAGAGCCTCGCTATACTACACACTTCCCAAGCACAGTGAAATGAGTCTGTAATTTCATTTACCCATTCTCTTAATTATTCTGCCGAGGGCTTGTCATCTAGCTATATTCATCTGCACATGTTTTCATTCTTCAAAGACATGTTGCTTAATCCAATTTTCTTCTTCTTTTTTTAATAGGGAAGATCATTTACTTTGGTTAACTGTCATATATTTAAGCCAATGAACCAACATTTTATAGCAAAATATTTCCAGATAAAATCATGTAGAGAAAAAATGCTGAATATTTAAGCCAATTATCCGTTCTCTGAACAATCTACAGACTTGCTTCTCCCCGTGACCTTTAGCCCCTCAGCGATGGGAGTAACGGGAGGGGACGATACACGGGGGCGCTGGGACAGTGGACCCTGCACACCCTGCCTGGTCCTCGGGGGGCCAGGGCGTGGCCCGCACACGGAGGCTACTTTTGCACGGCTCCCCGCTCCTCCCTGCTTCCCGCTGCACCACAGCCTGCAGGCTCCGGGGACCCTGCTCGGAGCGTTTCTGCTCCCGCAGTGGCAAGCCCCTGGCTGAGAGGCCGGAAGTGCGCTTCCCGGTTCCGGGCAAACACTCCACAGCGAGACTCTGCGCCTGGCTGTTGGGCCAGATGGGGATCTGCAGTTACTCTGCAAGGAAGGAAGCAGCGGGAGCGAGCGGAAGAGATGCCTGCTGTCAACAGAAACGCGCAGGAAGAGGGCTACACGCTGCCGGCGAGGCTGTCTGCTGGGCTCAGGGGCGTTGCTTCTTTTCTTTGTTTATTCGTTCAAATATTTTCCGAGCCTCTAAGAAGGATGCAATATGGCAAAACTTGCTTTTATTAACATAAAATTAAAAATCCTTAAAATAGCCGAGACCGGTTTGGCTCAGTGGATAGAGCATGGGCCTGCGGACTGAAGGGTCCCAGGTTCGATTCCGGTCAAGGGCATGTACCTTGGTTGCAGGCACATCCCCAGTGGGGGGCGTGCAGAAGGCGGCTGATCGATGTCTCTCTCTCATCGATGTTTCTAGCTCTCTATCCCTCTCCCTTCCTCTCTGTGAAAAATCAATAAAATATATTTTTTTAAATCCTTAGAATAATGAGCAGGAAGTGAATCACGAGAAAAACTAATGACAGAGAATATGTACAGACAAGACACCTCGTCACAGATGCCTCCTGGCCAGGTGCCAGGCAACACCCAGCTGTAGCGCCAGCGTTCCTTCTGTCAGCCCCAGGCCCGAGGGCAGCTCTGTTCTCCCAGGCCTGAGGGGGACCCCAGCGTTTGTACCATCCTCACCCTTGATGGTTCGTGAACAGATACCCACTCCGGTATCACCACCCTGGGCTGCACACTCAGTCCATCTCTGCGCCTCCCCGTGGGGGTGCAGCTGGATGTGTCCACTCAACCATCGGGGTGCCAACTCTACTCTGGCATAATGGCATTCTCTCAATTCCCCGTGTCCTTCTGAATCTCTGGGGTTGAGACTTCCCGGATGAAAAACGGTGACTCCACACAATCCCGAGAGAAGACGCTGAGTCTGCAGATCCGCACTACGCGATGCTATCGCTGAGCGATAAGAGTAAACGCCGAGAATCCTGACCTTCTCAAACACGGAGATGGAAAACCTAACTCTGCCAGTTCTCCAGGAGTATTGAGGGAAAAGAGAAAGTGAAAATGTGTAGCTTGGTTTTTGGAGCGTAACAGTCTCAATATATATTTTTGAATGATTTTAAGTAATAATTAGTCCAATCTTAGACACCTGATTTATTATCTCTCAATGGCAGCATTAACAATCTCACCAGTGCGTATGAAAGTTTAATGACATAATAAATATGAAATTCTCTGTGCTATTAAATAATAATGAATATTAGGGTTTATTATTGATTAGTTCACATGAGTGCTTCTTAGACGATTTTGCTGGTTTGGCCACTTTCTATTGAAGTGACATTGACACACATCCACTCAATTGCTTTTAATCACATCGTTTTTCCAGTATATTTGTCAACCAAGCAAGAGGAAGAGAGAGCTGGGGAGAGGGAGAAAAAGGAAAGACACAATGTCTAGAAAGTCTGAACTGAATTTTGGTAAAAGAAAGCTGCTCGGCCATTTCATGAGGACGAAGGAGGTGTGATGACAATGGAGCATGAGCAAACTTTGGCAGTGATGAGGGGTGTTCGTTATGCTGATTGTCCAGATGCTTCCGGAATATACACAATCTTACCAAAATGTGTGCCTGATATATGTGCAGCACATGGCATATAATTATACCACAATAAACCTGTTAATACTAAATTAACAAACATGTATTAGGCATCTACTAGTTGCTTAACCCTTTCCCGGACACCGATGGTAAGACAATTAAAAAAAAAAAAGAGGAAAAGATGTCTGCCCTCTGAGGGCTTCCTATTCTTCTTTGCGGGGAGGGAAAGTGGGAACAATCACAGCCAGCGTCTGCAGGATGTCAGGTGACGAAGCAATGAACCAGGGAAGGAAGCGGATTGCCGAAGCAATGAACCAGGGAAGGAAGCGGATTGCCGAAACAATGAACCAGGGAAGGAAGCGGATTGCCGAAATCAAGAGCACGTGGAGGTCAAGTTTACATGACTAAGTGGCCACACGTGGAGCTCGGGAATCGGCAAAGCCCGGCCTTTTCCAGCTCTGGAAACTCAAGCAACTCCTCCGCCTCCTTTTCAGTCTACTGCCCTCAGCAACACAGTGGAAATATTTACATTTTTATCATTAAGATAGTGAAAACCTAACACTACCGAGCTCTAGTTTTGTGCACCGGGCATATGAAGGGTAGGGAAAAAGTAGGTTTATAGTTGTTCGTATGGGAAATAATAATTAATAATAATACAAAAATAAACTGTGGTGTGTACTCGCCACTGTAAACATGCATTTGCCCCACCCTGTATAATTCTCAAAACAACACATGCCTGGCATTTTACTCCCGTCTTTCCCGGATAAGAAAACTGTGGCCGCAGGTGCCTCAAACAGAGCCAGCGGCAGCTCGAGCCCCTGTAAACAAACCAGAGGCCTGATGCATGACATTCGCGCAAGAGTAGGCCTTCCTTCCCTCCCCCACTTCTCCCTTCTTTCCCCCTCTACCCCCCCTCCGCCCCTGCTGCAGGCACTGGCCTCCCTCTGGCACCCGGGACCCTGGCTACCCTCGCAGCCCCAACCAGAAGGTCATCGGAAGGACGTCTGGTCTAATTAGCATACTCCGCTTTTATCATTACAGCTTCCCACTTCCCTCCTGCGCATGTTGAACTTGCTCACAGGCCGTCTTCATTTGGTCCCCAGAACATTCGGATTTATGACTCAGCGCGGTCTCGGGTGGTTATCGTTCAGACGCGGTAATCAGCCTCCGACAGGCACTGACGGAGCGGGAGCCTTCTCCCCCAGGGAGGGATGGGGAGGCAGCCCATCTCTTAAAGGCTCAGTGCATGCATCAAGCACGTCTGCGTGTGCGAGGGCACGGTAATGGAGTGCCGCGAGTCCCCTGTCTTCGCCACTCCACTGAAATAATCGCCCTCATCAGTCCTGATTTGGGTATGACACTGTTCATTTTGTAAACTGCTCTCGCGGGCATTAGTCATCCGGCGTCTCAAGTGCCCGTGATGTATAATGCCACGGGGACTCTGGAAAATAGGTGTAAAAACAGCTACCCAAATACAGCAGGGGTGGTAATGAAGAATTCCTTTTTTTTTAAATTTGTGGGCATTTATTCTATTGATTTATTTTTATTTAACATTATATAATGGAATTCCTTTTGGGTGCTACATAAACTTAATTTTAATTATGATCCTAGTTGTAACAAAAGCTACAATTTCTCAACCAACTACTGGCATATTCATCACACTTGGTGTTTTGTACATATTATCAATTTGTGCTTACTTAACAAATACCATTAAACAGGTAATATTTTTCTTGTTTTACAAATCAGAAAATAAGGCTTCAGAGATTGAATAGCTTGCTCGAGATAACTTGATAATTTTGTGCTATAAAATAAACCAATTCTTCCAGATGCTAAATTTCATCTGCTCTTCATTTTTCACTACGATATGTAACACTGAAGTAATCTTCACATACTGGGTTATTTTTTTTCTTACTTCACATTTCCTTAGGTTAGCTTGCAAAAATCAATACTGCTAAATCAATATGTGAATATATATAAACACACACACACTTTTAAAAAATGTACTTCTTAAAATCTATTGAGGTAGGTTTAAGAGTAAACGGCTCTAAAGTAACTAGCGATAATTTACATTTACGCCAGCTATTCATTTCGCAGAACAATCGCTGGATTCGGCTAGAACACGGTACCTCATTATTGTTCTAATTTTCATTCCCTGGAGCACATTTTTTTCCATATGCAACGAAGCCTTTGTCTTTTTCTTCTCTGGACTAATCCTCCACCACTTGACTATTCGAGTCCTATTTTTTTTTCTTGCACATATGTAGCGACTTTGCAATTATATTTCCACTCAGAGCTGTGCTCACACATGCACATGTGTGTGTGGGGGTGTGCGCACACATACCGAACAGATAGTTTAATGATCTCTTTCACAGTCTCTGACTCTGTGCCATCTTTTTCCTGAGCAAAGTAAGAGAAAAACGCAGAGAGAGACAGCACTGGAGTGTCTTGATTCTGAGGCAGGAGCACATCCTAGACACGATCTTTCCGGTCACGGGGACGCGCATTGAAGCTGGTGACATGAACGGTCACTTGCCCTCGAACACTGTCTGGTACACCTGAGTCTCCCTGCTGGCTCTGCCCACAGGATGCTGGTTCTGAGAGAACCACTCTCTGCCCGGGCGTCTCTCCCGCCCCGTCGGCCTCCTGTCACTCCTTCCATTTCCTTTGTCAAGGTCTATCCAGGGGTGGTAAGTCCATCCTGCGTGTCCCAGGTGACCATGACCTTGGCCCCCGCTGAGTCCTTGCCTTGGGTTCCTACTCCACCTTCTCTGATCGGAGGTGTCTGACTCTACTTAGGAATTCTCACCCATGGGGCCTGAGTGTCAACATTCCACGCCCTTTGAATCCACTCACTGTGGACACGACTGGCTGACCGCCCCTGAGCCACGCCTACTGAGCAGGGCACTCCTGTGTCAGGGCCAGGAGTGGAGACCGCTGTCAAGGGCCAGGACTGGAGGTCAGTGTCATTGTTGGCGCTAACAGGCATGCAACAGGTACCCTGACTGTCTTATTCTCGGAATGACGGCACGCATCCATTTTACCCTTATTGTGGCACATTTCAATCAGCCCGAAGAGGAAAACATCTATTTTTACTTACATTTGACATATTCATATGATAATATTCATATTTATTTGACATATTCATATGATAATACACCCAGAACACCAGGTGTCTTTGGTGCTAAACTTTCCGGATGTGCATTTTATTAAAATGAATTATCCTCTGCCTGGATTCATGACTTGTACCGATAAAGCTATGGCCGGAATTCAGGCTTCCCAATAAACAGGGCTCATGTTAGATGCTCACAAGTGATGGCAACGACAGGACATTTCTAACAAATAAGCGATTCCATCCAGTTAGGGCCAGAATGAGAGGAAAGGCAGGCCACGAAGAGGCGGGAGGGAAGAGATCCTCCCTCAGAATCAGCCTGTGGACTGAGCAGATGTTGGTTCTGGAATAGAAATGTCTTTCCGACCAGATCCCTCTGGGGATGACACAGTCAGAATTCACCTGAGACGCTCTCAGCTGAGCCACTGTCCTCCTTGGATGTCACTCTCGGCTCTTTCGGGGAAGCTGAGCACATTCATTCCTACGTGACCCTTTCTATCTGTCGCCTCTCAGATGTTTTTGTTAACTGACAGCAGATGATGACTTCTCTTAATAAAATGGGAAAAACTGTTTTTTCCTGTATTTCCTTCATCCATGTTTCTAGTAAGCACCTCAAAACTCGCAGAGCTTTGTACTCACCCTCCCTGCTCTTTCTCTCCTTTCTCTTGCTGAGCTGCAAGCTCCTTCCTCGTCTTGTATACTTGACTGTGGACATCAAAGATGAACTTGATGGCATGGGGAAGTATCTGCTAACCATTTCTTTTCCAGATATTTTGATTCATGTTTTTAAAGGGTGTTATTATAAGAATATATGTTTTTAATTTGGAAATTTTGAATTGAAACTCAAGCTCAGCTTCTATGGCTTTTGATTAATCAGCTGACTAGCCTCCAAGTCTGTAGCGAGGAGAGAGATTTTACCACAATACTTCAATGACATAACGATCTCATTTCTCTCCCCGAACAGATGATGAGTGTTCTGCACCCAGAGGCCATATCTTGTTTGCCTATCTGGTGTTGTACGCTTGTTCGCTCGTGGTGAGTAATATGGTTGTTACATTATTTGTTATTGTCATTTTGTAAATATAGCTGTTGCCGTGTAGAATTTATGGATATAGGAATTCAATGAGCAGGTTTGATCTAATTTCCCTTATTCTTTAATAGCACTGGAAATAGTTCACCAATTAAGTCCACATAATCCCTTTCATTTTCTCTACTAAAAACCCTGTGTTTTTTTCAGTCCGCCTCAGCGCGCTCAGACCTACGCTCTCACATACGTACACCTGGCCTGTAAGTGGATTATAATTGCAGGTTACAGTCTAATTAGAGTGTTATTTATGCCTGGAGATTACATGCTAATTATATGCAGAATTATTTTGGGAAACCTGGCAAAGGCCATGTGCACAATTGCCATAAAATTATAAGTGGATGCTGTTTAATTTTACGATTATTTGTACCAGAGGAAGGAGTAAGTTGCCAAAACGCAAACCAGAAGGGTGTTGTGAACGGGGTGTCCGTGTCCTTTTAATGACGCTGAGCCCTGGCGATGCCAGGGACACAGCTTGCCCTGGTCTCAGGGGCCTCAGCCTTGCGGGCGGAACTCACGCTGCTGACACGGGAAGCACAATGTGGTGGGACCAGTCACCGAGGCCGCGCTTGGAGTGTAAACGGTGAGCATGGAGCGAAGGGGGGTCATGAGTTACTCACACAGCGTTCAGCACTGGAATCATTTTCTAACACAAAGGGGAAAGTCCGAAACACAGAAACATAAAAAATACACATGCAAATGTCCACGCCACCTTTTATGTTAATGCCAACAGGAATGTCTAAATTGTATTTTGTACTGATGTCACAGTGGCAGCATTCTAGCTCACACGGCTGATCTTTCTCAAACCCACATATCACACTATACATTTTTTTGCAAAGTCAACAAAAATGTTGCCATAAACATAATCTTAACATCTATCCTTGAAAATAAAAAAACAAACAACAAGAATACTTGCAAAGATGTGTGCAGGCCTCCAACACGAGACGTTTGCATTCTCTCCATCTGGATGTGCGCTGAGCTAGGGTTCTGATCTGCTTTTGTTGTTTTGGGCTGACCTTCTCACTTGGGAGGCGGGTGGCCAGACGGTGCCAGCGGGAGAGGGCACAGGGTTTCACAATGGCGTCCTCTAGGGGCGTCTGCACCCTGAGTGCCCCCCACTTCCTTCAATGGTCCACCTCCGCATCAGTGAGGCAGCGGGGAGGGGCAGTGGCAGGTGGAGGAGAGGGATTCGGGAGAGGCTGTGTGCACCTCACACCCTCTTCTTCCCTCTCTCCTGGCACAGCAGAGGCCGCTCTTCCTGGGAGCCCGCTGTCCCTGTGCCCGCCACAGGGGGACTGGCAGTCCGGAGCCGCCTCGGAGGAAGGGCTCTGGAATGGCACTGGAGACGGGGGTTGCCAGCCTCTCCTACCGCATTACCCATGTGCGGGATGCATCTCGGGCTTCCTCTTCCTTCCTCTTCAAGCCTCTGGGGGGGATCAGTCCAGCTCGACGCTCTGGGGGTGAGGGAGCGTGGGCATGAGTCCCCATGAGGTGCGTCTGAGGAGCTCCCTCCGCTGTCGCCCCCATGTCGCTGTGTCCCCGAAGCCGCTCACTGGGCACAGAGGAAGCCACCGGCCGTCGCCCACACACACACACGGAGGGCCTGTCGGATTCTGGCTCCGGATGGGGAGCAAGAACAGGTGTCGAAGGCCCACAGCTCCGTTACCTCCCCCAAGTCCCCCTGAACCCCGGGGCGGCGCTGGCGGAGAACCCTGCTCCCCCCACCTCCTCCAGGATCGCCAAGCAAGCAGCCAGCCAGGCAGGAAGGAGGGAGAGGGGCTGAACGGCTTCCAGGTCTGAGGGGCCCGTTTCAAGGTGGGAGCATCTGCTGTTCACGGAAAGCACTGCAAAGGCGCCCTCCTCGCTCCTCGCGGAAATGCAGCCCCAGAATCTGGAAGGGGCATAACCGCATCCTCTGTCCCCGCATGTTTGTGGGGTTTGAAGTCCGGAGCAGGTACACGATTTGCCTCGAGACACTCAGAGAACCGGCACCACAAACCAGGGTGGTTTTTTGACGTCATCAAAGAGGAGAAGGGCTTCGAGGTGAGACCAACAGTGTCTGCTCCCGGAGGCTGCCTTGCTGGGCAAGTAGTCAGAAGCCAGTGCTGTGCCCTTTAAAGCATCAACTCACTCTATTTTAAAAGTGGAGATGCCAGTATCTGCCTCACTGTGATCCTGATCATTGAGAACAGGAGAGGGAATTAAAGGCATAAAATAGTTACTGCAGCAACGCCTGGCCCGCGGTAGTTTACGTAATGCCACCTGTCCCTTTTCCATCCTTACAACGAGCAGTCGATGACAATTACTGCACATGCGTCATGGATCCTGTCATGCAAGTGCTCCGTCCCGGCTCTGGGGGCTCCTGGGTGCCCACGCCAATGCCACGTGGAGTGAAAGAGCCATCCCTGCCCTCTTAGAGGCTGCGGGTCCCCTTTCACTCCAGCCTGGACCTCTAACGCTGGGCGGGGCCGCGATGCCAGCGTTCTCAGCAAGTGCCCGAGGGATCTGTGGGCGGCCTCACCCACTCCCCCTCCTGGAGGGATGGTCTGAGGTCGCACTGTCAGTAGATCAGTTCTCTTCCACCTGGAAAGCTTATAAAGACCTGGGCTCAGGGGCATGTCAGCTCTGGCCCCGTCCCCTCAGTGACTGATCCATCATAGCACGCAGCTCCGAGGGAGGCTCTGCCCCAGGCCCCTCTGCCAGCCCACCACCACCACCTGCCGCTGGCGCTCACACCCGGGGACACAGACCCAGCTCAGCCTCCTGCCTCCTTCTTTCTCTACGTTCCCTCCTCCCCGGCTCCCAAACTTTAGAACCAAAATTCTCCTTTAAAAAAAATATCCCTATTTTCTTCTTGTCTTCCAAAATAGTCCCGAATGTCTGTCAGGACAATTTTGAATTCCATTCGAAAGCTGGACTGCCAATCATTTCCACCAGCCAGGCTGGGTTCTTTCCCTCTTGTTCAAGGTCAGAGAGGGTTTTCCTTCAGAAACACGGCGGCCAGGTCTCCATTCCCAGAAGGGAAAGCTGTTTCATCTAGTCCAGAGAAGAGTCAGAGGCCTCTCAGAAAAGACAGAGAAAAAGTGGAGTTTCTATTGTGAAAGAACTCGGAAAACCTGCTTTCCCTGGGAAGTTCAGATTGGATTGCGAAAACAAAGAGGAGCGATAAACATTTGCGGAATGAGGATGGTTTGGAACAAAATAAACAGGGACGCACAGAGCGATTCTGGATGTAACTGTGAGCATTGCAAGGCCCAGCACTGACTCTGCTGCACACCTCCTGTCCACGGGAAACCTACAAACCAGTCCACTTAAAACAAACAAAAATATTCAAACCCGGCATCTCCTTGCCAAAGCATAGCCTGTGGAGGCGCCTCCCGCCCAGCCTCAGTCCTGAGCCCCCCGTGGATATGCCTTTCGCAGACCCCACAGTGACCTCAGCATTTCCGCACCCTGAGGAAGCGACAGGTAAGCAAGTGCAGAGCGGAAATCCCTCAACTCACTCCCACTGGACCTGGCTTCACCCCTGCTGACTTCATGACCTTCAGGCCTTCACCTAGTTTCTTTCTGCCTCAGTTTACCCAGATGTAAATTGAGGAATAAGGTTACTAACTCGCTGGTTTTGCTGTAAAGACCAAATCCAAACAACTCATAACATACTATCGTCCACAGAAGCTACTTCGGTGATCATTTGCCTGAATGTTAAGTTGGTCTGTGACCAGTTCAGCTTATTCAGTGTATATCTCTCATGTTTCACTTGTTGAAACGGGTTTATTACTGCCTCTGTTATTTTTGGGATTCATTAGCAATGTGTTTTCTTTTTTTTTAAATATATTTTATTGATTTTTTTACAGAGAGGAAGGGAGATAGAAAGTTAGAAACATCGATGAGAGAGAGAGACATCCATCAGCCGCCCCCTGCACGCCCCCTACTGGGGATGTGCCCGCAAGCAAGGTACATGCCCCCAACCGGAATCGAACCCGGGACCTTTCAGTCCACAAGCCGACGCTCTATCCACTGAGCCAAAAAGGTCTCGGCAGCAATGTGTTTTCTAAGTATCACATCGACCTCCGTTTTCTGACTTTCTTTAATCTGCTACGTTTCTGTCCTTAGCCCACTCAGTCCTAAGGTCTAGTGCCCCAGCATAGCATTAGAGCCGTGGTCGGCAAACTGTGGCTCACAAGCCACAGGCGGCTCTTTGGCCCCTTGAGAGTGGCTCTTCCACAAAATACCACGGCCTGGGCAGGTCTATTTTGAAGAAGTGGCATTAGAAGAAGTTTACGTTTAAAAAATGTGGCTCTCCAAAGAAATGTCCATCGTTGGTATTTGGCTCTGTGACTGATAAGTTTGCCGACCACTGGTTAGAGCATGAACTTGATCAATGTGGGTTGGAGTCCATTTCTATCATTTTTCAGTTGTGTGAATTCAAGCCTGATTAACTTCTCAAAACCTCAGTTTCTCCATATTTAACACTGGGCTGGTGATATCTACCAGCTGTTCATTGGAGAGTAAACGAATTAACATATGTAGACCACATGTGTGTGTGTGTGTGTATGTGTGTGTGTGTGTGTGTGTGTTTGATATGTAAAAGCAGAGCACCTTGAACGTAAAGCATCCTATCACCTACAGATATTTAGAACACCTATCACTGAATCTCACTTCCTCCTTTTAATGGACAAACTCTGTGTTTTCCAGCAACCCCCACCCCAGCACAGCACGGGGCCAGGCACCTGAGGCAAGAACGTGACGTGTCCGTCCACCCCTCCGAGCCATCCTAAGCCGCCCTTTCTATTCTCCCCGAGGCAGCTCGCCATGTGCCCGCGGTGCCCCAGAGCTTGGCAGAGGGCGACCTGTTCGTGCTCTCCCGGCCTCCCGACGCCCGGCCTGGTCCCGAGCACACACGTGAGGACGGTGACAAATCTCACAGCTGATAGCCGCGGGCGGGTGGCGGGTGAGGGATCTGTTATGTGATGTGAACTGCTCGGCCGTGGGAGGCGGTGAGCTCGTTAAGGTGCCGCTGAGCGCGGGCGGCGGTAATTTACTGAGCAGCGCCCGGGCCCGGGCTGCGCATCCGCTCCGTTCGGCCAAGCAACTGCTGCTCGCAAGCCCATGTGTGCTCCTCCCGGTTCACCAGAGGCCGCGTCTCACTCATTAACAAGAAACGGCAAAGACCTCACTCACGCTCTATCGTACCACTCTGAGAATGCCCACTCCCCATTTCTAGGGCATACGTTTTGGGTGGGTGGATTTTTGGGGGGGCGGGAGCCTCTACTTGTAGATGGGACCAGCATCTTGCTGGCAGTGAAAGGTCAGTCTTTGGAACTCCGCAATCTCAGCTTTGCCCGGGGCCTGGCCACTGTCTCTCGGTGCAACCTCGAGGCCAGGTGTGAATGGCATCGGGAAAGAGCGACTGTCACAACAGGCAGCGAGTGCTATGGGCCCAGAAAGGAAAGACCGATAAGCCAGCCTGTACCCAGCCAAGAGCTTACACCCGGTAAGAGGTGCCATGAAGAGTAACGACATCGCTTATTCAGATTCTATAACTGAATTTACAAACCAATCTTAAAACAACAGACAACCATCAGAAAAACGGGCGCTTCAGAAAAAGGTGGGGAATGCAAATATCCAATGAACTGGTGAGAAAAACGGTCAATCCCTATAGCAACCACAGAAATACAACCAGATAACACCCACACTCCACAAACTGCCGAAGTTCACGACTGCGGAGTAAACCTGTCAGTGGCCAGAGCTGCCAGGATGCGGAGTGATGATGCGCTGCTTGAAGACTGCTGATAAAAGGGGCATTTCATGCAACGTGTTAGGAAAAGGTGGAGCCACCTCATAAACCTGCTGACGTCCGACCCAGTGGCTCTGACATTGCAGTGCTTCCACACAACAGGAGCGAAGATGTACACATTCCCAGAACAGGCTCTGGAGGGGCTCGTGGCCACATTAGCCACATCAGGTCCGAAGCAGAAACAGCTCAGATGGCCATTAACGATAAAAGCGTTACATGCACATAAGTAGGAGTTAGAATAAAAGAAATCATCAGTTCCCAGTTCCATATAATAAGTAGCCCATTCTATATCCTACTACAGGCCTGATGCATGAAGATTCGGCAAGAATGGGCCTTCCTCCCCCTGGCTGCTGGCAGCACCTTCCCTCCAGCTGGAGCCGCCTTCCCGCCTTCCCGTGCTGCCCAGAGGCCCCTAGCAGCTGGGGCAAAAACACATCCCGCTTGGTGCCTGCATATGCAAATCAATCCGCCATTTTTGTTGAATTAATTTGCATTCTCACTCCTGACTGGCTGGTGGATGTCACAAAGGTACGGTCAATTTGCACCTTTCTATTAGTGTAGATATAATGAAAGCCTAACAGGCTAAGTGTCTGGTAGGCCATTCAACCAATCAAAGTGTAATGTGCTACCCACAGGTTGAGAACCATTAACAGGGTCACCTAAGACCATCGGAAAACACAGCTATTTACATTACAATTCGTTAACAGTAGCAAAATTACAGTTTTGAAGAAGCAACGAATATAATTTTATGGTTGGGGGTCAGCACCACATGAGGAACTGTATTAAAGGCTCACGGCATTAGAAAGTGTGGGAACCTCTTTCCACGTCCCGGAAAGAGGTTCAGAGCCCTTTGCTCTGGCCTTTTTCTCCCTTTTATTAA
This sequence comes from Lasiurus borealis, assembly GCA_004026805.1. Lineage (NCBI taxonomy): Eukaryota > Metazoa > Chordata > Mammalia > Chiroptera > Vespertilionidae > Lasiurus > Lasiurus borealis. The sequence continues at coordinate 14,220 of PVJN01004919.1, read as the reverse complement.
GGCTTTGGGACACACCCCTAGCCTTTAGGCAGGAAATAACAAAAATAGAAATTAACATGAAACAAACAGGTAGAGGTTGCTTCAACCAATAATGTTTCAACTTAAACAGTGAGTAATTAGCTCTGACCTTTCAGAGCAATTAAGGTTGACCAGCCTTCTGGCTTCCTGTTTACATCCTTTTAGTGAGAACAATATTTGGTTTCTGACAAGAAAGGTTGAGAACCACTGGCTAGTAAACAAAACAACAGAGGAAAGGATGGATACAGGCACACTAAAAGTGAGTGCACCTAAATGCAAAACTGGCATATGGATTAAAACAGATTGTCCATGTATCTGGAATCTATGTATGTATCTAATCATCCATCATCTGTCCGTCCTTGCCTGTATAATCTCTATCTATGTGCATCATCCTATCCGGCATATAACTGAAGCTCGCAATTAAGTATAGCTATTCTCCATGTAAGCCAGGCGTGGACATGAGGGAGGCTCAGCAGAGGAACAGCATGGAGAAACAGACTTATGGTCACGGAAGTTCTGAGTCCCAAATATGTTAGCGAAATAACCCTTAAAGCGATGGTTCTGCTAAATTATCCTTTCTCCTCATATCACCAGTAAACTCCTAATTCTCCATCACATCACATGGCCAAAATAAGCCCCTTTATTTGAAGCAATTTCCCCTTTCATCCTACAGATCTGTGCTGACCTGTTTATTCTTCCTTATGAACCTGAGCCCACGTCACACCAGGACGAATGCAGCAGCTCCTTCTCTGCTCAGCAATTAACCACCTCAACAGCATCCACCACTCCTGCCACTCATTTTTCAAAATACATCACTCCAGTAATTTTTCTTTATAACCATTTGGTTTCAGATCATTTTCTTAGCGGTGCGGAAGGAAAATAAATCACACAAGGATGCTGCCCTGATGTACTGAGAGCACATAAGCAGTATCCAATCCCATAATCCCATGGTGATATTTGAGTCTTGGAAGAAAAGTGGGTGTCTGCTTATCTGAGAGAAGTGAAACGGTCCCCACAGAAAGAACTGCAGGAACACAAGACACCTGGCCACTCTTTTCTTTCTTTCTTTCTTTCTTTTTTTTTTTTTTTTTTTTGTGTGTGTGTGTGTGTGTGTATCCTTGGAATCATACAGAGTGCCTTCATATTGAAAGCATCAAGTTTTCAAATGAATACACGGAGGCAGGAATTAAACCTGTGAAAACACGCACAGAGCGGCAAAATCCGCTAGGCATTCGGTAAGTGTGTGTGACTGCCAGTTCCTGCAGATCTCCCCGGGAGAAACCGTTCCACAGCGCACGGTGCGGCCGAGAAACCGGTCCTGGAGACCCGAGACCTAAGCGGGTGATGTATGAGCTCATCTGGAACAGGCCGCATCATCGGAAACGCAGTCTTTTCATTGGTAAAACGGGGAGGACGATAATTCTATGAACGCGTGTTGGTGTGGCGAGCGGCGGGTAGCTGGTGCTCAGCAACTCACCCAGAGATGTGACGCCAGAGGCCGGTCACCGTGGTCACAAACTGGCTTCTGCGGGAAGCACGCAGGGAGGTGGAGGCGAGCACGTGGGAGGGTTATGACGAAGCGCAACCGGGTTCCATCCCTGTGGGAAGGGAAGGAAGGAATTAGGAAAGGCAAGACTTTAGCTTGCATGAGGTTCCCTAACAGCACCGGCTAACAACGAGGAGTTCTAGAATAAAGTCACTCAGCAAGTGGGTTCCCTACTGAGCCAAAAAGGCTGGAAATTTCCACACAGCCATCCGCAGGTGCAGGGCAGGGCGCCGCGCGTGGGGTCTGACCCCTCCCTGGGCCTCGCACATCCTGTCTCTCCTCTCTCCCAGGGCAACCAGACACTGAAATCGCACATGGCACAGACCGCTGGTTAACCGATGCCCCGGGAAGTATGTCCTCTCACCAAGTGTGCACAGAACCGTTTCCGAGGGCCTTTGCCAGCGTCTGAAAATACCGCTTTGGAAGACGCTCCAGAATAAAAATTAAAAAAAAACCCTGTTGTCCAATATCCCGCCCCTCCTGTCCTAAGCACCCTCTGACTCCAGAATCACGTACGTGCCTTCCACGGGCTGGCGGTTCATGCTGGCCAGGCGCCCGCAGCTCCTGGGGGTGTGCATGGCCCATTTCTTCTCGGACCACAGCCAGTGCGTCCCGGCTGGGTTCTTCCGTGGCTCGGTGTCCTGGAGTGGCCGTGGCTCCCGAGCAGGGGGCTGCATCCAGAAACGCCCGAGCTTCATGCGGGCGCGGCGTGCTCCCTCCCCAGGACCTGGCGGGCCACTTCGGAGGGGAGCGAGGTTTCTGGGGAGTCTCAGGGGTCCAGACCCTAAAGGCCTCACCTCTCGGTGCCCCACCTCCAGGGTCGGAGTCCCTTGCTCTCCTGCAGGGCCCTGACCTGGGCACAGCGGGCACAGCAGAGAAGCCTGGCCCCGCAGCACCCCATCCCGGGCACCCGGCCGTCTGAAAACGAAGTCCGCTTTGTCTTGTTTTTCCTCTGAATTTCAAAATGCAGAAACCAGGCCGTATTGTCTTCTGCAAGGCAAGGGCCTGCGGCCTTCACACCGGCTCTGACCGGCCTTTGCTTTTGTCCTGGATTCTCAGGGGACACCCAGCTTTCTCCGGTGACCCCCAATGGCTGACACACCCCTCAGTGAGGGTGCACACCCTCCAGTGGTGCCCCGCCCCCAGGCCTGTGGCTGCACCTGAGGCTGCACCGAGCACCACGTGACCACGCGCGCCAGGGCCTGGGGTTCCATGTGCCGCGTGTGCAGCATCCTTCGGCCGGACGTGTGCTGGCGGCTTCCTCACCGCGACCCTGGCACAGGCGAACCCCTCGGGGGGCCGGGGTTCTCCTCGGGGCCTGCAAGTGGCGCCCCCCGCTCTGTCAGTCAGTGCCGGGCTGCTCACGTGCAGGGCGAGGGGGGAGTGCGAGGCCGGAAGTCCGGAGCTGGAGCGCGAGGCCTGGACTTCCGGTGCAGCGGGTGCACACGGGAACCGCTCCAAGTGACACCGTCCCCTGCGCCAGCGCGTTCCGGGGCCTCTCGTTCCTCCCGGACGCTGCAGCGCGGGAGCGAGGCCATGGGGCGGGAGCACCGCGTGGACGCCCCCGGGAGTCTAGTGCGGGCGCTGTGGGCGCGCGCCCTGCACCCCTGGGCTGGAGGGTTGGGTCCCACAGTGTGTGAGGCTGGGGCTCCCCGAGGAGGTTGAAGCCAGCCACCCACTCCCCCTGCAGCCCTGGGCCAGGGCCTGCCCAGCCCCCCTGGGCCAGTCTGCTCCCTCTGCTGACTCAGGGCGCCCCGCTTCCCGGGCCTGGAGGGTCCCCGGGCCCCAGGGAGGTCCACTGGGTGCCGCCCAGAAGCAGGGACCCCGTGGGCTGTGCACCTCCCTCCGGCCCGAGACACCATCCGGGAGCGCCTTTGCAGGGTGTCAGAACCGCAGCCCCGCCTTGCTCAGGCCTGCTCGGGGCGCCAGGCGCTGTCCCATCGGTGCCACTGGGTTTGTCAGAACCCGAGCCCTCGAGGTCTGGGCGAGAAGAGCCAGGTGGGCCGCCGAAAGTCTATCTTTAAGAAGCTGGTCTCACGTCCCCTGGAGGGGGGTTGGCATGGGCCACTGTGCGTTTGTAGAAAGTTCCATGGGCTGTTTTGGTGTCCGCCTGTACACCGGGTGATCTCTGCACACCGGGCAGGCCAAGCCCATGGGCTGCCCCGTGTCCTGGTTCTGGGAGTCATCACCTCCCTGTGAGCTGTGGCTCCCTGTGAGCCGTGGTTCCCTGCGAGCTGAGGACCCTGTGAGCCGTGGTTCCCCGTGAGCTGTGGTTTCCCATGAGCCGTGGTTCACTGCTCCCCCTGACCGCCGAGCCCCTGGCCTCCTCACTCTTCCTGCTCTCCGTGAACCCCGCTCTGTGACTGCAGAGTGGACACCTCTACCCCCTCTCACTCTCAGCGATCCGGGGCCTCTCACCAGTGATGGGGGTCAGTCCTCTGGGCCTCCTCCTGGAGGGGGAGCGTGCAGGGGGGCACTGTGATCCCACAGCGGCCACCTGAGAAGGCTCAGGTTCCTCAGCCGTTTGCTCTTCGCCTGGACCGTCGGGGATTTCAAGGGCACTCGCCATGGGCCTTGCCAGGGGGTCCAGGGAGACAGCCTGCGGGAGTGTCCCAAGTCCAAGAGCCCTGCCCTCTGCCTTCTGACATTCCGGCCTCAGCTCCGATGTCGCAGGGGAACCTCCTACAGCCCTGAAACTGCACCCTTGATTCCGGTCCCACAGGGTGGATCTCCTAACCCGCTAGGAGAGGATGTGAGGCTAATATGTTTATCATTGAGATGGTTTTCGCGTGTTTTGTTTGCTTTGCCAAATTCTCCTTTAAGTTATTTTCGTGAAGGTTTCTGAACTTTCTACGGACACGTTCCTATCAGCTGCAAACACAGCGTATGCTTGTCTCTCCTTCTCCATTATTTATATGGCAAACTTTATCTTCCTGTCTCCTCGTGCTAGCGAGACCCGCCCAGACAATGTTGGATTAAGTGGTGATAGTGCACCTTTTCTTGATATTTTCCGCCAGTACTCAAAGGCTTTAATATTTTACTACTTCATTCTGTTTTCCGTTACTTTTGGTACATAACTATCACACATAAATACATTTCTTCTTTCTGCCTATATAATTTATAAAGGCTTTTCGACTTAGGGTGTGTATAAATATTTACACGTGTTTTTGTTGTTGTTGTTAGGGTGAATAATTCTTTTACTCCGCTGCTAGATACGATTTGATAATATCAATTTTTTTAGATCTAAGATCATAAAATTTAGGGGCTCTTTATCATTTGACAAATATCTATTCACTACGTATTAAGTGTTATTATTTTGCTAAAACGTGGGGACTCAAAAACATACCTCGTCTCTGCTTTTATGAAGCTTACAGTTTAACACGCAGGATTACAGCTTGACAAAGGCTAAAACCAGGGGACTCTGAGGGTTTTAGCGAAGGGATTAGCTAACCACGTTTAGGCGGTTAGTCCAGGCCCTGGAAAACGGCGTTGAACCAAATGCTGGGAGATTACTAGGAGAGAAGGAGATGAGAGAGCCGCTAACGTGCTTTCCTATTTCCCAGGCCCTCGCGTGCGGTTTAACGGCACGTAGAGCAGAAGGAAGATGTGTTAGCTGAGTGCATCCCAGTTGATCTGTTTAAGGAAAAACAAGCAGACATCCCGTCAACCACAGCTGGTCCCCGTGAATGGGGGACAGAGGGAACGGTGGGGGCAGTAGCGCTGTAAAATGGGCCGGAGGTTTAATGACGCCACTGAAAAACGTGGCCACGTTGTTGATTCTAACTTCATCTAAAAGCATCTTCAGAATGTGAGCCTTTATCTGCCTATGCTTTATAAAAAAGACAGTGAGCCCTCGCTGGTTTGGCTCAGTGGATAGAACGCTGGCCTGCAGACGGAAGGGTCCTGGGTTCGATTTTGGTCAAGCGCACATGCCTGGGTTACGGGTATGATCCCCAGTAAGGGCTGTGCAGAAAGCCGATCAATGATTTTCTCTCATCATTGATGTTTCTTTCTCTCTCCCTGTTCCTCTTTGAAATCAATAAAAATATGTCAAAGAAAGACAGTGATAATAACTCAAAACCTTACCACTATTACAAAAGTAAGCTTGCTATTAATATTTCTTGTTAAACAGCTGTTATTCCCACCATCACTCTTTCGAAAAGCAGGCCGGTTGTTTTATGTGCCCGAGAGCTCCAATGTCAAGCACAGGAGCGAGGGAAGGCAGATTTTAAGTGTGGCCGTTAAAGCCGAACTGTGTTTATGTGCCTCTGCAGATGAACAGCGGCTGAAGTGAACTGTTACGGTAGCAAACGCCTGCCTCTGACTCTTCTGCGGCCGTGCGTCTCTGAAACCCGCTGCCTTCCTGCCAGGAGGGCCGCCTCATGTACGCTGTGAACGTGTCCGAAAATCAATGTCACGAAAGCGAGGAAGGGATTGAGCGCGAGTGAACGCCCGGCACACCTGGGCCATGTGAGGCTGAAGAAGGAGCTGCATGGGGTTTTCACAGCCTGGGACACACTGCCTGTCCCTGCAGTTTGTTTTTCGAAGGGAGACAATTCAAAGAGGACCGAGGTTCCACAGGAAGGCTTTTCAGGTAGGAAAAATGCACGTGTGCACGTCTGCACACGAGAACATGCCAACATCAGGGAACCCCTCACCTGCTCTCCTTGAGCTGGAATTGCAGCGGCCAGAGACAGGCCTCTGAGGCCCCTGAGTGTCCCCTGTGCGGGCAGCATTGTCTCCCGAATTGGAGAGCTCGAGCCTCCCGGAGCACACGACACTGTGTGTACGTTTCTATCATCTGCGGTTGTTCGCGTGGAAGATATAATAATCAATAGCAGGTGGCACAAGAAGAAGCTCTGTTTCCTGTACTCACAGCCGCAGACCTACTTTTGCCCCCTGTGTGTGTGCATGTGTGTGTGTGCATGTGTGTGTGCATGTGTGTGTGTGTGTGTGTGTGTGTACATGAAAGAGGCCGGCGTTTGGAGTAACAGGTAAGACATGAACTGAAAGGGTAAGGATGCCACCTTGGCAAAGCCCATGAGACGTTGCAGCCCCGCGCCGTTCTCAAGGAAGTGTCGCCTGCCCAGGGTCATGGGACCCATAGGACGCACAACCTCCCCACCTTCATCCTGCCTCCAGTTCTCTGTCCCCCGTCATCCTGACGCCCCCGGCACGCACTGGCAGCCTGCGGCCGGCTCCTGTCTCCTGGAAAACGGACACTGGCTGGCCTGGGTTCTTTCCCACGCACACAGCTTGCTTGCAGTGGCCACGCTGATGGGTACTTCTGAGGTCACAGCCTTGCTGGGCCCTCCTGAGTGACACCCCGTGATCCTATGAGCACCCAGCTGTGTCCTGCTTCTGTCACCCACTTCCCCACCGGGTCCCTTGTTCCCACACCCTCCCTGATGACCAGGCTTTCTGGGGACTTATTCTTTTGTGAGAAGCTGAAATAATTCTTCAACCAATTTATGAGCATCTCTGCTCCTTATAGTAACAGGCTGGGTGTTTCCCACCAAGAACAAAATAAAACAAGCTGGGGGCATCTGAGATCTTGTTCACCGGGATATGTCATCAGCTTGGCCCCAATAAACTCATTAACCTCTCCCTGCCCCTTCGGCCCCCAAAGAAAAAATCTGCTAAATCGAAGCTCTTGGTCTCCTGTCAGGCCAACGGAGAGTGTACATTTCCTAGAATTTCGTACAAATGGAATCACTATTACCCCTCTCTGCCTGGCTTTATTACTGAGCATGGTTATTTTAATAGTCACCCATGTTTTATCACGGACCAGTAGTTCATTTATTTTTAAATTAAATCTACTTTAAAAGCTATTTTTAGAAATAGCTGGCCATCTCCAGTGGTGAAATCGTTTTAAAAAAAAAAAAAAAACTCAGCAAGAGCATTCTGATTTGGGACGCACGCGCTGTGGGCTGGACCCCCACCGCACGGGTCTGGGGCACGCATGTGTGAACCCCGCTTCAGGATTCGGGGCCACGAGATTCCACCTCTGCATGCAGAGCCTCTGGGAACCCTGCCCCCCATCATTCTGCTTTTAGAAAAGACGACCTCCGTGCACGCGGGCACAGGCCCAGGTTGCACGCTGGATCCCCAGCAGGGGGCGTGCAGGAGGCAACTGATCAAGGATTCTCATCATTGATGTTTCTGTCTCTCTCGCTCTCCCTTTCTCAAGTCAATAAAAATATATTTAAGACAACGAACACTCCTCTTTACCAAACATTTGATTAAGACGATTCCATAAAAGGGGGAGGCAGAGAGTGATGGTCTTTTGATTTCTGCTTTAGGTGAGATTTTTTGCAGACGGAGTATATTTTCATCTTGCAACACAAAAGAATAAGCGTGTCTCAAAGTAAGTTCACAGTATAAACAATAATCCATGGGAATCTTTTATTGTTTTAAAGTGCAGATTATTATCCAGTGATAATAATTAATTTTAAATAAAAATTCTGTGCTAGTTTCAAACTTCCTAAGAGCAAATTAAAGTGGGCCTCTTCATACTTGGTGCATGGCCATACTTTATCTTTGAGTGAGTTTTTATTTTTTGCATAAAATACAAGTAATGCACGCCTGCTATAATGGGTGGTAACTCATTCCTCTAGTAAGCTCATTGGCATCTTTCCAGTTTCTCGAATGAGATGAAGTAATGCATAGCTACCCATGCAGTGCTGAAGAGAGGCTGGGTGTTATTATATTATTATTAGCTGCTGATATTTTTATGGGGACCGGTGTTTAATGGCAGAGAGCTGCCCTAAGGGTAGTAATAATTTGAAATAAAATAGAGCCAGAAAATAACATTCTGAGGTATGCTGTGAATTAATTCTCTCTGAATATCCCTAATACTTTGACTGTTTAAAATGCATCGTACATAAATGATGTAACAGAGATCAACAATGAAATGTAAGCACTCACATTTAATCTATGCCCATGATTTCAGCTTAATAATAAAAAAATCATCATAACTCGCTCGGCCTGATTGCTCATATGATAAGGCTAGGATAAAACCGAGCAATAAATTTCCTAGGAGGAAGCCATTCTCAGCGAGGCATTAAATTTTGATAAACACATTACAAATTAGAACGTGGTGATATGTTAAATAACCAGCGCAGCTCCCAAAATGAGTTGCTAATGCCCACATTTTTCTTTAAACGAACAGTCAAGCACCTCGGCACCTTGATGCTGAAACAGAATATCGATATCTTCGTGTTTAATACGACACTTAATTGTTGTTGTCACCGGCAGCGGCCGGAGAGAAATATTAATCACGTAGAAAAACCTGCTGAACGCGCAGGTTCCGAACCGGGGAGGCCCGTTGCTAATGACGTGGGCACAGTGGTTTGCAGAGGACCTGAAGGTGCCTCCTGCAAGCCGACTTCTCAGCCCTCTGCTCTGAAGAGGAGCGATCAAGACCATGTCTGATGAAAGACAGTTTGATTAGCAGAGTGATAAAAGCACTCGCAAGCCACACACGGTTTCTCTGGCTGCGTCCACGAGTCCTCTCCAGAACTGGTCACTGACTGGTGATGGTCACAAAGAAATGTGTGAGTTCTGTTCTGAATTAGCTGGACTTGCTGTCCTGGCCCTGGTCCTCCCATGGACACGCCTGCCAGAGCACCACCCACCACCGTACCGGCCTGTCTGCCTCCTCGCAGATCTGAAGGGATTACAGACAAGAACTTGCTCACTCACCCTTTCCTGTCACCTGCCATAGAGTCTGTCTTTTTTAAAAAAATATATATATATATATATATATATATATATATATATATATGTTTTTATTGATTGAAGAGAGAGGAGGGAGAGGGAAAGTGAGCCATAGGAACATCAATGATGAGAATCCTGCATGCCCCCCACTAGGGATGGAGCACACAACCTGGGCCTGTGCCCTGATGGGGAATCAAATCGTGATCTCCCGGTTCATAGGTCAGTGCCCAATCACTGAGCCACGCTGGTCAGGCCATTCCGAATTTCTTTTTATTTAAAAAAAAGTATATATTTTATTGATTTTTCACAGGGAGGAAGGGAAAGGGATAGAAAGTCAGAAACATCGATGAGAGAGAGACATCGATCAGCCGCCTCCTGCACGCCCCACACTGGAGATGTGCCCACATCCAAGGTACATGCCCCCAACCAGAATTGAACCTGGGAACCTTCAGTCCGCAGGCCAACGCTCTATCCACTGAGCCAAACCGGTTCTGGCCATTCCGAATTTCTTATGGAGAGGGGCATGCCTTAGTCACATGCTCAACTGGAGGGATATTTTTTAAATCAGCGGAAAGGGGAGGAGGAAAGAAATCGAGAGAAGGAAAAGGAGGGAAACACAACCAAAATAGCCCCTCTCAACACCTCCCCCCAAAAATTCGTGATTTGTTTTAGAAAAGGGGGCTGAGCTAGAAACCTGAGTGAAGGTCACATGGCCGCGGGCGTTAAAGGAGGAGAGCACGTTAGCCAGCGTCTCTGTCTGTCCGTCTCACCTCCCGCGCGGTAATTTGTGAAGAACATGAACATGGGTTCAGACCTACCCGTGACTTTGGGGAGAAGTTGTTTCATTCATTCTACGGACGCCCCTCCCCCCACCCAGGCCTTCACAGCACTGTTGTGTGTGACCATGGCTTATGTATCTATGCATATGAATTGTTTATTGATCTCTTCCTGCCCTTCCGGCCGCCCTTCCCTCTGAGATGGCTCAGCCTGTTCCACGCTTCGTGTCTCTGGACCTATTTTGTTCCTTAGATTTCTCATACAGTGGTACCTCGAGATACAAGTGCCCTAACATACGGGATTTTTGAGATACGAGCCGTCGAGCGAGCGATTTTTACTTTGAAATACGAGCAACAGTTGAGATAGGAGTCATCGCGCGGATCGGCCGGCTGCACGCGACCCACCAGTTTACTGCTACTCGAGCATCTCAGTTTCCCATGCCTCAAGGTAACGGAATGAATTAAACTCATATCTCGAGGTACCACTGTATTTCGACAGGAAGTGATGATTACACTCATAATGAATGGGACAGAACACCCTCTGGTGACAATCTGAAGACATCTCTGGCAGCCAATGAGGAGGAGCATCTGGCTGCACCCGATGCGGGGTGGGGAGGGGAGAGCATCCCCAAACTCATTAAAAATGCCGACCCCATGGACAGCTCCTGACCTGCAGGGGAGAGACCAGTGGGCACGCATGGGAACATTTAATTATTATCATTTTATTTTAATTAAAAATTTAAACGTCAATGATTAAAATTTAATCAGTGTTTTAATGATTATGTTTTAGTTTCCGACACATTCATGGCTGGCCCCTGCCTGGCTCGATCAGCGACCCTCTTATTTTCAGCCTCCGCCACCCATGTTTTCAGTAAAACTGGCACCGGGAAAGGAGACACACAGAAATGACAAATGTAGGTAGGAAAAGCCCACTTCCATTGAATAACGTGAACAATAGCATTCCATGTCACAGACCGCTGTGGATTGTCTTTTTTTGTTTGTTTGTTTAATATATATATATCTTATTGATTTTTTACAGAGAGGAAGGGAGAGGGATAGAAAGTCAGAAACATCGATGAGAGAGAGACATCGATCTGCTGCCTCCTGCAGGCTCCACACTGGAGATGTGCCCGCAAGCAAGGTACATGGTCCCGGCCAGAATCAAACCTGGGACCTTTCAGTCCGAAGGCCGACACTCTATTATTCACTGAGCCAAACCGGTCTCCGCGTGGATCGTCTTTTTCAGTTATTCCCATTTTACCAATAACGAAAGTAAGACATGAACAGGTTTGCCCTGTGGCCTTTCCTAAGTGGCAGCTGGCAATAGATCCCACGGGTAACTGACCATAAAAAACGCACCCCTTCCCCACGAGCAGAGCCCCAGTGGAGTCCCTGAGGCGCACAGCGGAGGGATGGCTTCTCAATTGTTTAATTGGCTCGTTACACAAAGGCTTATTGAGTGACCAATATACACCAGGTGACCCATATTCAGCAGGTACTATGCCAGGTGGTGGACAGAAAACAGTGAGACCGATCCTGCCTGTCGCGGAGGGTGACAGGCGAGGAACAGGCATAGGAAAGAGACCAGGTGAGATGCTGAGAGGTCTCTGGAGAGGTCACTGGGGTCGTGTTACTCAGTTAGGGTCCGATGACCTTGGGTTGAGGGGGTGCATTGCATGTGAGCGGAGCCCGGCCCTCACAGATGGGGCTCAGAAGCTGAGGAGAAGTTGTTGGAAGGGGCGTGCGGTGACGTTGGTCTTTCCCCGGTGATGAGGCCGCAAGGATGGGCGTCTGGTGAGCAGGATGATGCTTGCAAAGCGTGTGGCACCAGGGCGTGGCCATCAGCTGTGCCTGAGATGTCTCACATCATGGATACAAGCGCAGGCAGCGGGGAAAGGCCGATGGGACGGACCACTGTCCCCGGATTCCCTAGGCAGCGGGTCAGGAAAACGGCGCACTGTTTCAGCAGCCGGGCGCGGGGTCCGCTCCGGGGAGGGGCGCGGCCGTTTGGAGGTGGAAATGTGGTGCCTCCAAGGCCAGCAGGGGTGGGCCCGTGGGTGGAAGTCCGTCACCAGGCGCCTCTTCCTCAGTGGGGGGCCCCAGAGTCCCTGACAAACGTGATAAAGAGACAAAGCAGAGCCCAAACCGGTGTGGCTGAGTGGATAGAGCGTCGGCCTGCAGACTGAAGGGTCCCAGGTTCGATTCCGGTCAAGGGCATGTACCTTGGTGGCGGGCACATCCCTGTAGGGGGCGTGCAGGAGGCGGCTGATGGATGTCTCTCTCTCATCGATGTTTCTAACTCTCTATCCTTCTCCTTTCCTCTCTGTAAAAAATCAATAATAAAAAAAGAGAGAGAGAGACAAAGCAGAAAGTGATACCTACAACACCTCAGCATTATCTAGCCAGGGATGGCTCTGTTGCCTGGGCCAAGTCGCCGTTCTTCTCGAAATCTCAGATTCTCTCCAAAAGGAGGAGTTAGAACACAAGCTCAGGGGGTGCTCAGCCTATTTGGGGGCACATATCCGTCTTCTCTTCCTCCTCCCTCCCGAGCCCCGGGCACCACCCGCCCAGGGCCAGCGGGGGCGGTGGACAAACGGTGCAGGGAAAGGAAGTGAATCACCGCATCTTCCCATAATCTCCGCTTAATGCCCGCCCCAAATGGAAAATCCTCCTGGAAATTGGCCCTGACCACAGCGCGGCACCTGATGATGAAGGGCAAAGGGAGATAAGCCGGGAAGAGTAATTTAGAATCCGATAATACACCATAAGTATAACCATATCCAAAGCAATCGGGGGCAGGAGTCATCTCGCGGAGATTCGATTGAACGGCGCGGAGATGCCATCTGCGTTATGAAAGCCGATGTCTGAAGAATGGGAGCAGGCGGGAAGCGAAGAATTAGCGGAGGCCAGAGGCCAGGGGGAAGGGGCATGACAGTTCAGCAAAATCATTTCTCCACTTAGAAAATAGAGTGTTTGTCCTGCCAGTGTGGCCCAGTGGTTGAGTGTCAACCTATAAACCGGGGAAGTCGCGGTTTGATTCCAGGTCAGGGCACATGCCCTGGTTTTGGCTTGATCCCCAGTAGGGGGCGTGCAGGAGGCAGCCAATCGATCATTGATTCTCTCTCATCAATGATCTTTTATCTCCCCCTTTCCCTTCCTCTATGAAATCAATAAATATATATATATTAAAAAAATAAAATAGACTTTTTAAAAAATATATACAGTGGTACCTCGAGATACAAGTTTAATTCGTTCTGTAACCTTGAGGCGTGGGAAACTATGAGACACTCGAGTCGCGGTAAACTGGTGGGTCGTGTGCAGCCGGCTTATCCGCGAGATTACTCCTATCTCAACTGTTGCTCGTATTTCAAAGCAAATATAGCTCGCTCGCTCGCTCGACGGCTCGTATCTCAAAAATCTCGTATGTTAGGGCACTCATATCTCGAGGTACCACTGTATTACCTCCTCTTCCTCTCCTTAATTCGCTCTGGTTCTATAAGTATATGTCAAGTGGTACTAACATTGATCGTTTCTGCCTTTTTTTTTTTTCTGTGTAAAATTGCAAGGGAACCTCAGAAGCGGGGCTGCGTGTGACCCTAAGATAGGATCATAGTAGGCCGCTTAATTACATGTGCACATGGACTTGGCACCTCCAACCCCGGACATGTGCCCTTGACTGGCAATCAAACCCTGAGCTCCTGGTTCAGAGGTTGACGCTGAGCCACTGAGCCACACCAGCCAGGCAGACTTCTTCCTCTTCCTCTCTTGGTATTCGATGCACATTCCTCTGAGGCTGGGCCTCAACTATCAGGAAAAGGCACCCCTCTTCTCTAGAGCCACGCCACTGGCCACTGCCCTGACCATGACCTCTATCAACACCCTTCAAGGTCGCCGTCACAGCACCGCCTCACAGCACCTCCTTCTGAAACCCACCCCAAACCCTCGTCACGGTGTTTGTAACGAAAAGCGGAAAGCGCACACACCGAGTGGGCCACGTATGACTGAGCCTGTTTAAGACATGCAAGCATGTTCCTGGGCGGAGCTCCAACACCCAAGCACGGCATTTCAGGGACTGTCCCCCCCGGCCCTCCTTCTCCTCACCCCCCTCCCCTCGCTGCCTAACTCAGCCCTGGTGGGGAGCAACCCCAGGGCATTTGAACA
>PVJN01004918.1:0-86178 GCA_004026805.1 Lasiurus borealis | reverse complement strand
TGCCCTCACTTGATTGGGGTTTTACCAAAATGCTCACCTAGCCACCGCCTCCTACTTGCTGACTGGATATGACTTGGTCATCTTGTCCACCACCCCCAGAACTATATTCTTGTCTCAGTTCTACTAGAGATAAAGCTCCTCCCATTTTATTTTAGTTCTTAAAATATATTTTTATTGATATTTTACAGAGAGGAAGGGAGAGGGATAGAGTTAGAAACATCGAGAGAAATGTCCATTAGCTGCTTCCTGCACACCTCCTAGAGGGGATGTGCTCGCAACGAAGGTACATGCCCTCGACTGGAATTGAACCCGGGATCTTTCAGTCCACAGGCCAATGCTCTATCCACTGAGCCAAACCAGTTAGGGCTTATTTTATTTTTTAAAATGTATTTTAAAAAATGATTTCAGAGAGGAAGGGAGAGAGAGAGAGTGATAGAGAAACATCAATGAGAGAGAAATCATTGATCAGCTGCCTCCTGCACGCCCCACACTAAGGTTCAAGCCAGCAACCCTGGCATGTTCGTTGACCTGGAACAGAACCGTGACCTCCTGGCTCATAGATCGATGCTCAACACTGAGCCATGGCAGCCAGGCAAGCTCCTCCCATTTTAATACATTGGCAAACTGGGGCTCTGTGATTAATGAGTTTGCCGACCACTGCAATAGCTCTTTAACAATTCTATTCCATCACTCAGCCAAGTTGGAGGCTACCTGAGATGCAGCTTATGTCAGTAGGAAACAAGCAAGGTCTTGAGACAGAATCTGGAAGTTCAGACAACTTTAATATGAAAACTTCACTTTGTTTTTCGTTGATGCAAGGGGGAAGAAGAAATGAAAGCTTTTCCCATGTCTCCCAGGAGGGTTTGAAAATGAAGCCCACCCTGAGTTCCAACAAGGGAGACAGATTCTATCTTACTAAGCAAGGATTTGGACTCAAGGTTCCATAGGTCAGCAAGGTCTGTTGTGCAAGAAGAATCTGGGTGGGGTTATGTTCAATATACTTGCCGATGAGAGTGGCAAGAGAATGTATGGAGAAGAAAGGAAGCTGGTGATGCAGAATGGGATGCTGCCATGCCCAAGGTCAAGGCTTTAAAGAACGGGTGGGGGAAGGACTCAGGGGTCCCTGGGAAAGCAATCAGGGCGGGCAGTGGAAGTAGCACTTGGTGGGAGGGGTTCTAGGACAGAGGCTGCTGATCTACCCAGCCACTATGAAACTATTTCACTGGATTCTTAACATGTACAGTTGCATCAGCATGACAAAGATCAAGGCTGAGCAGAAACAGAAAGGAAACCACATGGTGAAACTGAGACAGAAAGAGGACAGCAATCCTGGATTCCCCCAGGACAAAAAAAAAATCCAGGAAAAGGGTATTATGGTACTTGGCTCTGGGGATTGGGGGAAAGATATTGGAACCCCTTTAACACATGTTTTCTGGGAGTTGGATAGCACAAGTTTGAGAACCGCTCAGCTAGGAGAATGTGAAATATAACCCTGGTACAGATTCCCATTTTAAAGCTTAAAATAAAATAGAATCCATTCATATATATATATATATATATATATATATATATATGGCACCCCCCAGGCAATGCAGCTCAAATTGAAAGGTGAAAAGAAAGTCTGGGGATACATGTTTAATTTTATCTTGCGGTGGTAGATCTTAGGGGAAATGATTTCTCCTTTCTAGTGTCAAACTAGAACCAAATTTTTCTGCCTCTCAGCTATGGTAAATGATTAGATACATGCCTTGGCTCAGTAGACTGGTGCGGTTTCATTTCCTGGGAGGAAGAGAGGTTTAAATCCACCAGACAACTCATTTGTAACAAGCTTACAAGTGCTGAGAGAATGCAATAACTATCCACCCAGCTTGAACAAGTCAGTGAATGAAAGAAAGTCTTTTGACCTCAAGTGAAAAAAAAAATTAAAGGGATTTGTCATTTTGATTTCGGCTCTGAATTTAAAATCAATGCCAAGGGAGAAAATGCCATAATGCATCTAAATGCTGTCCGTGACCTTCCCTAGAAAACGGGGTAAAATATTAATAGTCACTGGATGGACTCGGGTCCTCCACCTAATCAATAAGGATTCTTCATTCCAACAAAAACAACAACATTATAACGGTAATAATAACAACAGACGCTCACATTGATTGAAGGTTTACTCTCTGCTAGAGACTGTGCTGAGGGCTAAGTCGGCATTCTCTCATTTAATCTTCATCACAGCTACTCTCGCCCTGGTTTTATAGACGAGGAGAGTCTATAAAGATACCAGAGGTCCTATGACTTGTATTAATAAGTGGAGAAGCTGGAGTTCAAATTGAGGCCTATCTGATAATACTAGAAAGCCAGGATCTTAAACACTGATTGTGTCATTATATCACTTAATAGATCAGAAAAAAAATTGAGGGGAACGTGAGCGTCAACTAATGGAGCATCCTGGACTGTGAGTACAAGAGACAAAACTAACAAACATCATTGGCCAGGGTGGCTCAGTTGGTTGGACATCGGGCCCTGCACCAAAGGGTTACCAGTTCGATTCCTGCCCAGGTTGTGGACTCCATTAATGGGGATTATGCAGAAGGCAGCAGATTGATGTCTCTCTCTCACATTCATGTTTCTCTCTCTTTCTTCCTCTCTAAAAATCAATAAAAAATCTTTAAAAAGAAAAACATTAAAAAAAAAACAAAAAATGAAGACTACTCTTGAAAGCCACTTATTTTTAATTTTAGTGTGATTTGATTTCATTCCTTAAAATCTTTCTTAATTCTGTTAAAGTACCGTCAGTAAAAGGCAAACCAGCCCTAATGCAAGCTGGAAAGCGAGATCAATCAGAAGCCCATTAGAGAAGGATGAAGGGGAAGTGGCTGGTCGAAGCCAATGCCAAGAGAGTTTCAGGATCCTTCTCAAGGGTTTCGGATGTCTTCAGTGTCAGCTGCTTCCTGAATCGCTGTAACTCTAGAGTCAGTTTCCCATTACCTGCCTGTGAATCCCCCACTCTGCAGATTTTTGCTCAAAGTGGCTCCAATCCCCAGCTAGCCCGCATCCGGGTACCGCTGCTCCCTGGGAGTGAGTGCCCATCACCATTGGAATGCCAATTAACTAGGCTCTGGTTCCCCTGATTCCCTAATCACTCCCACCCTGGAAAGCAGAGGTTTCTCTTTTATGGATTTTAGGTCTGTGCCAGGACTTGCCCTCCCAGCCCCATGTGCTCACAGAACCAGAGGCAGACATGGGTACAATCTGGGAGAGAGCAATTGACTCGATTTTGTGGAAGCCAAGAAGGTATGCGTTTATTTTAAGAGGTCTGCTCCCTTCCCCAGCTTACAGAGCTTCTGCGCTGCATCAAAATGGCTTAAAATCCTTTGAAAAGATAGCATGACGGGAAAGTCTGAAAGCAGATCCAGCACCAAACTCTGCTTTAGCGAAGTGGGATTTTTCTGTCCTATTCAAAACGCAGCGGGGGGGGGGGGGGGAAGAGCTCAGGTTTTCCAGTGAAGCTGAGCCGCGTTTGGGATGGGATTCCACCTCTAACCAGCTTCTTTCTGACCTTGTCCTGCTCTACAACAGGGACAATGCCAGTGCTTACATCACATTGGTTGTTGGGACCACACAATGAGATGATATGTGACACTGTAGTTCAATAAGTTGAAGGAATCATCACTTTCATGATCATTAATAGCAACAGGAGTAGCAGTATTCACCAGCAGTAATAGTAACAGCAGCAGCACTAATACCATTTTAGAAAGGGGCAAGTTACAAGTGTTGGACATATTTGGAATAAGTTGCCTACAAAACACACATATTATGTTGAAGAGCTGTACACATTTGTATATTTTTAAAATACGCTTTGCCCCCAGCTTTGAATATTAAATAGTATCTTGCCCTGAAATAAGGACTGGCATAACTGAGATACTTTCCACTTATCCATTCTTTGAAGATCCCAATTTTAAGAGAATTGTTTAATATTCTTTCTTAATCTATTTAAGCATGCAAAACTCAAATGGACTTCCCTGAGACCCTAATAATAAGATAAGGTCCTTTGCTTTCAAATCACTAGATGTGCCAGTTAATAATGGCGGATTTTGTAACCCAAGAAAATATGATAATTTCAAGAGAAACATCAAAAGTGCTTTATTTAAAGGGATGTCCATCACTAGCTACACATTTCCCCCATCTTTCAGGTGGATGCCATCCCAAGAGAACTTTTCTTGTTTTTGAAGCAAACCATTCAGAGACCCAATTTTCTACTTCTTTGTACCTTTTGAAGTGCTGCTCAGAAAGTGCATGTGCTATCGATCAGAACAAGTGGTAATCAGGAGCAAGGTCTGGTGAATATAGCAGGTGGGTTAATACTTCCCAGGCAAGATCTTTTAACGTGTCTTTAAAGTGTGTGATGGTGCGTTATCATGAAGCAAAATTACTCTGCAGTGTCTTCTGGCACATTCTGGTCGTTTCACGATCAAAGCATGGTTCAAATTGATTATTTGTTGTCAGTAGTGATCAGTAGTAAAGCTTTCACCTGGTTTTAGAAGCTCATACTACACCACACCTTCCTTATCCCACCAAACTCAGAGCATTGTCTTCTTTCCAAAGCCATTTGGCCTTGCAGTCGATGTTGATGGTGGACCTGGATCAACCCATGATTTTGTGCATTTGGAATTCTCAAAATAAATCCACTTTTCATCACCAAACACAATTCAATGTAAAAAAGACTTTCTTTTGCTTTTGAAGCGACATTTTACTGATAACTTTTTGGTTTTCCATTTGTCTTTCATTCAGTTGATGTGGCATTCATTTTCCTTCCTTTAAAATATTTTCCATTGCTTGTAAATGACCAGAAATTGTTTGCAGAGCAATTAATCTTTCAACAAGTTGTTTTTGAGTTTGACATGCATCTTCATTGAATAATGCTTGTAATTGTTGGTCTTCAAACTTTTTTCAGTTGGCCTGGACATTCTTTGTCTTTCACATTGAAAATGTCACTTTTAAAGTGTTTAAACCAGAGTTCACAAGCATCTTGAAATGGAGCATGTTCCCATAAGCCTCCCAAAGTATATGATAACTTTTTCTTCAAATAAAATAATGAATTAAAACTTCCCACAAATGCTATTTTTTGCATGAAATTTAACATTTTAAACCACAAAAATATCTATGATGTTGACACCTCAGCAAATTTGACAGATGAAATTTTGAAGCTTGCTGTCAATACAAAAAAAAATAGCACACATATCAAATTGCATATATATATCAATATATGTGTAACTCCATCTATTGGAAAAAAACCTGCATTATTAATTGGTACACCCAGTAAAACAAAATCTATGTTCTATCTTTGTTCCTAATATAGTGACTGATGGAATCCTAACCCTTTCATCTTCTACTTGAAAAATATCACATCTTTAATATGCAAATCAAGGCAAAAGCTTGTGGGGTCACCCACAGTTTCCCCCACCCTGGCTCCTTATAACAGTAATTGGAAAATCTATGGGAGCCCTGAGGACCATTACTTTAAACATAATTCTACCTCTTAACAAAAATCCACTAGCTTATCCTTAGTCACATCTCAAAATGAAATTTAGATATTAATTAGTATTGATTTCAATTCAAAAGCTGGTCTGACCACCTCCGTACCAATCCCCATGATTTGGAAGGTGGACTGGTGGAAATCATTAAGCCATTTATCTTGTCAAAAATCTCGGCAATGTGCCCAGACATATCAAACACCGGACACAGCTGCTTTTAGCTCCCAGTCCACCGGGAACCTGACTTCCCATAAACCCTCAGCCGGCCTCAGCCCACAAACCCTCAGCCTCTCGAAGGAGAAAAGGGATTTGAAAATACGCATCATTATTACAGATGGGAAAGGCCACTCAAGACGGAGGGTGGGGGTGAGACAGAAGTATATTCCCTTCCAAATGATGTGATGAACTCTAAAACCCTTGCTCACACTCCAGAGCACACCTACACATACCCCTGCCTTTCTTCAGTCAACACTTAGCCAGCTTTGATCTTGTGCCAAGCAGGCCTCTGGGGGCCGGGATTACAGTACTAAACCAACAGAAAAGAAAGCCCACGTAGAGCTCAGAGGCTCCTGGGG
This sequence comes from Lasiurus borealis, assembly GCA_004026805.1. NCBI lineage: Eukaryota > Metazoa > Chordata > Mammalia > Chiroptera > Vespertilionidae > Lasiurus > Lasiurus borealis. Next base: position 80,081 of record PVJN01004918.1, on the reverse strand, counting down.
CAGACAGACGATAAACAGTTGCTTGTGCAGATGAATACTTAATTTTAAGTTCTGACCCCTACTATAAAGGAAAATGATAATAGTTATCTGAGAGGGAGGAATAGGAAAACTGAGGAGATGGGGCTGGACTCAAAGAGAGGAAATGACATTGAAGATAAATGATGGGGTGAGTGGGATTTGGCCAGAAAGGAAAAACACTCCAGCCAGAGGGAACCCTTATGACCGGAAATGGAAAGTCAGGAGAGGGTGACAAAAGTGATTCCCATGACATCATCCCGGGGCCAGGGTGTTTGGGTAAGAATCTTCTGCAGAGGTCCCCTGCCCGTGGCAAAGACTGTGATGTGTATTCTAAGTGGCCTGGGAATGACTTTAACAAGAGGGTGACATGAGTAAAACAGACAATACAAATCTAACAGGAGGACAACCGGACTGTTCCACGTGGTTTTGGTTTTCCTGGAACCTCTCTAGAATGTGGCTTTTTCTCTCACCGGATGGCTGAAAGTGTTTTTAAATCAAAGGTGGTTCCCTGAAGTCTCCTGTAACAGATTCAGGCAAGGTGGTTGTCAGAAATGCAGACCCAAAAAAACTATGAACAACAAATACGTATCTATCAACAAGTGAATCTAAAAATTAAGTGAATTAAAAACTTGATCAACAGAATAAACTGGTGAATATAATAGAATCAGGAGCACAGAAAGGGAGTGGACTGATAATTCTCAGGGGGAAAGGGGTGAGGGGTGTACAGGGAGAGACTGGACAAAAATCATACACCTATGGATGAGGTCAATGGGAGGGAGGTAAGGGGAGAGGGAGGGTTGGGAGCTGGGTGGAGGGGTGCTATGGAGGGGAAAAAAGATAAACAAATGTAATAATCTGAACAATAAAGATTTAATTGAAAAAAAAAAAGAAATGCAGACCCCACTGCAGACCTACCGGATCAGAATCTCTGGGCATGGAGTCTGGGCATCTGCTTTTCCCAGCAGCACCCAGCAGCTGCAGAGTTACTGTGAAGCAGGCATGTTCAGGGCAGGCTGGCATCACAGGGATAGCATGACAGAGCCCAGGGGGCATGAGCAGACAAACGGTACAGGTGGACCTGATGGGAGAGGTGCATCTCTCCTCAGGGAGCCGGAAGGAGCCTGCGCCTAAGATGTGTCATCGTCAAAACCCAACCTCTACAATCCCCATCTGTACCTGCATGAGAGGGCAGGAGACTCTGCCTCCGTTCTGGGTCTCAAGGTCAAGTAAACCTGTGAGAACGTCTAACCTGACTCAGGGTCCCTGAGCAGTACAGATTTTTAGAGGGCCTGGCAGGCTGCCTTGGGGTTTCTTTTTCGGGGGATCATAATATTATATATTTATTTACAAAATCTATATCGTTTACTGCCTTGGGGGAGCCGGTACCACATCCTCAGTGGGCCTTCTAGGTCTGCCATGAGGATGGGTGCTGCCTGAGTCCTGGCATCTTTTATATATATAGTCATTTTAGTTCAAATACGTCATTTATGCCTGCTATTTCTTTACTTAGAAATCATCTAATCCTTATCTTAATATATTTCATTTAAAAATAAAATTGCTGGGCAAAATAACGCATTTATCTAATCGAAAAAATAATACATAGCTCAAGCAAATTAGAATCAATGATACCTCTTAAAAATGTAAGTATTTGGAAATTGGATTGTTCATGTACATGAGTATTTCTTAAATGGAAAACACTGGCAGTGCAACATTGAGAATATGAGGCAGAGATACACTACTCAGATCCAAAGTTGTTCTCCACAGTATAAGAGTAAAAATATCATGATATTATTTTTCAACGAATCAATGAAACACAAAACTTTTTTCTAACAATAAAATTTTAACAAATCATTGACAAGATTTTGAAATTCAGCCAGTTCCCCATAAACAAATTATTCTCTATTTTTTTTTTTTACTCAAGAAGTAGTGACAAAAACCTTTCCACCCCTTCAATTGCATTTTGTTTTGAAGACGTTTTTCTAACTTGAAAATAATTTCTGTAAACAGCTGTTTCCGACTTAAACACTGAATGTTGGAGAATGCAGTCATCTTCCCAACGGCCAGGCACGGCCATTTACACATCAGCTTCCAGTGCACGTCACTGGCATCCAGAAAGAAGATGAGAAGGAAAATGGAAAGTATGCCAGGTACCAAGCAAGTAGTAGAGCCTACAGTCTGTCCAACAAAGCCCGCTCCTATTTTATTATTTCTACCTGGTGTCTAAACGACATGTATCACTTGGGTGGATCCAACCACAGATAACAAGCTCCAAAAGTTTGCATGGGAATTGGCACTAGTTGGATTCTGGGGCATCAAAAATGATCAGTGGTCCTCGAGTGTGGTGTCTGGATCAACAGCAGTAGCACTGTCTGGGAATTAATTAGAAATACAAATTCTCAGGCTCCATCCAGATTTCCTGAGATGGATCCTCTAGAGATGGGGGAGGGCAGGCATCTGTGCTTTCATTAGCCATCTAGCATATTTTGATTCCGGCTTAAGTTTCAGAACCGCTGGTCTAGTCCCAAGTCAGAACCTTAAGGTTCCTCAAAGGTGCATCTGGCATGGAGCATAGGGATGGATGAGGGCAAGGAGTGTGGGGGAAGATGTAGAAAGGGAAGAGGAAAGGCAGAATGTGGACCCGGGAGGAAAACCAGCCAGAGCACATTTTAAGCTATTGAAACTGACATCAGTATGAGTATTTTACTTATCTGTTACCTACAATAGGACTTTATAATGTGGCTTTATTGAAAAAAAATCAAGTTATGCTATTTTTAAGATGAAAAACCAGTTACAGGCAGTACAGGGAAAGGGATGCTTCATGCTTTAGTGGTCCTCTGCCTGGCCCTCTTCGGACCACACCACTTCCTGTACTAACAAGGAATTGGCCCTCTGGACACTGCTCTACATTTGGGGTCCCAGAACTGTCTTCCCCAATATGTGTCCCAGGCCTGTGCTGCTGGCCTCATACCTAGGGCATCTTTTCAAAGGTGGGCCGTGCTGCCCATGTAAACTGTAAGCCAAGAGCCTGGCACAGAATATGTTCTTGGTTGTTGTTGTTGTTTTCTTTGATATTATTTTTTAAACCACTATTAAGACATGATTGGCATGTAAAGAGCTGTAAGTATTTAATGTATGAACTCAATGTGCTATGAGATAAGTATACACCCATGAAACCATCACTACCATGAAGGCCATAAACATTATCAATCACCTCCAAAAGTTTCCTCTTGCCCACCCCCATAGAGTATAATTATTATTATTATTATTACCGTTTATGTTAAATGGTAAGAACACAACCTAAGATTTGCCATCTTGGCCAATGTTAAGCAGACAATACAGTATTGTTAGCTATAGGCTTCCTGTGTAGTGGACCTGCAGAATTTATCTCCTACAGCTAAGACTTTGTACCCTTTGACTACCACCAATCAATTTCCACCCTACCCGCCAGTACTGGCCACTGCCATTCTCCATGTTTCCATAAATTCCACTATTTTTATTCTCTATATAAGTAATATCATACAGTATTGGTCTTTCTGTACCTGGCATATTTTACACTATGTAAAATATGCCAGGTACAGCTGCAAATGGCAAGAGATTTTTCCATGTTGATAAAAATGGCAAGAGATTCTGATTTTCTGAGGCTTATTACAATTCCATTGTATGTGTATCCCATACTTTCTTTACTCATATCTTGGAGACTGTAAATAAAGCTGCAATAAATATGAAAGTACAGGTACCTCTTCAAGATCCCTATTTCAACTCTTTTGGATTGATACCCAGAAATGGCATTCCTGGATCATGTGGTCGTTCTATTTCTAATTTTGGGAGGAACCTCCCTACTGCTTTCCATAATGGATGTATCATGTTGCATTCCCACCAATAGTGTACGAGGGTTCCCTTTTGTCCACATCCTCACCAACACCTGTTATCTCTTATTTTTAATAATAGTCATCCCAGCAGATTTGAGGTAATAGCTCATTGTGGTTTTGATTTGCAATTCTTTGACCTTAGTGAATTTCTTCGTTGGATATATTAGGGTGATATGGGTTTATGAAATTATATAGGTTTCAAGTACACAATTCTGTAATACATCATCTGTAGTGTGTGTTCACCCTCCAAAGTCAAGTCTCCTTCCATCATCACTTATCCCCTCTTCACCCTTGTCTATCTCCCTCCACCCCCTTTTCATCTTGTAATCACCATATTGTTGTCCATGTGAGTTTTCTTTTGCTTATTCCCTTCAACTTTTTCACCCAGTCCCCAACACCCTCCCATAGCTACTAGTCTGTTTTCTGTATCTATGGGTCTGTTTCCTTCTGTTGTTGTTGCTGGTTTATTTTGTTCACTAGATTTCATCTAAGTGAAATCACATGGCACTTCTTTCTCTTACTGGCTTATTTCACTTAGCGTAATACTCTTTAGGCCCATCCAAGCTGTCATGAAGGTAAGCTTTCCTTCTTTTATAGCCAAGTAGTACTCCGTTGTGTAAAAGGTTTATCACAGTTGCCAGACTCCATGAAGCCCACCTTAACAATCACTTATTGACCTCCTGTTGAAGGGCCACCAAGATGGAGCAAGCACTGAACCCATCTTTGAGGCAGTTACTATTTAGTGGGGGAGTGACACAGGTAGAAATATTTTCTCAGGAGCTGGTGAAGGCACAGCTATTTATCGTGTCTGTCCAAGACAACTGTTTATCAGTCTTCGTCTTTAAAATTTACTGAAATTCCCGGAGTAACATTTCCAATGGGACTAGATGAGCAAGGTCCCAATGTTGGCAGATGAGTCAGAAGAAGCCTACCATTTCTCTTTAACCAGCGGAATTCTGGGCTCATTTGCTCATTCTGCAAGAGGCTTGGAGGAGGGTGGCAGATGTTAGTTGCAGCTGCAGGTATCTTGAAAGCACAGGACGTGGTTGGCTTTTCCTGCAGCCAATACCTGCTTCCAGAAGCGTGATCCCACAGCTGCAAGTAAGACATGGTCACTGCTCAGTTACTTCTCATGAGATCACCAAAGAAAAACGAATGCAGAATGTGTGCGCTTTGTCCGTTTTATACCCTCGTCCACTGTCTGGCCTATCACTAGGGGATCTTAGCAGGTAACTTGTGAACAGTGTGAGCAGATGTGTTGACCAGGCTCTCTGCAAAATCCCAGGACATAACAAGCCTTCCAGGTCAGAGATACGTCTTATAGACACTGGTTTGCACATCACGGGCCTTTTGCTGCATAAAACCCACAAGGTGCAGTTATCCAAAAGGCCATACCTGCAGTTTAAGGTTGACAAGACAGATGTACATCACAGAGGAAAATGTGCTGCCAATGGATGATGAAATACGTGAGTCATGTTTTGTGGCGATATCATCAATGAAAATTTTTCTGATTACAATGTAACCAATAGGAGAACCCAGCAGGCAGAGGAAAATTGCACTAGTCAGCAATTTCCTCAAGAAAAACCCACGCAGAATTTTAAATAAGCTCTGAATTGAACTAAAAATTGCCTTCCCCTATGTTATTCCCCTGCCTGACAATAAAAGCGTTTTTTTTAAATTATTTTTTAAAATCAGACTACATGTAGATAACATAACCAGGTTGGTCACATCAGGTCATGTAGCTGATTAGCTGACCTCAGAATTCTACCTTTGGCCGAATCCTGTTATTTTTTTTAAGATGGAGAAAATTTATCTTTATGAAGTTTAATTATTATGTGCCACTGCCATAACTTCATCCCTTTGTAAAATTATTATGCTACACAGATCTTCGTATTTATGAGAGGCATCCAGCAGTGTCAACGCCCCAGGCAATGTCTGTCATCTTAATACACAAGACAACCAAGTCCTACCAATAGGCAGCCCATAGCATGTGCCCACTTGGTGCTGATAGGTTTCCTTCCAAAGCTCATCTCCTAAGATTCTGCATTTTAAAATGACTTACACTGTGCATGGTCGATGAGAAGGCCAAAATTTAGTGTTAGACACTGGGCAATGCTTGACCTAAAATGGGGCTCTCTATAATGGAACTTGAAAAAATCCTCAAGCCACAGGAACGTATAAAGTACAGCGTAGGGAATGTACTCAAAAACATCGTACTAACTATGGATGGTGCCAGGTAAACACTGGAAATATTGGGGGGAACACTTTGTAAGGTATATGGTTGTCTAACTACCATGCTGTACACCTGAAACTCATACAGAATTATACTGAATATAAACTAGGATTGAAAAATAAAACATATTGTGTGTGTGTATTAGATCATGTATCAGAAATGCACACTTGAGCCAAGATCGGTTTGGCTCAGTGGATAGAGCATCGGCCTGCAGACTGAAAGGTCCGGGGTTCGATTCCGGTCAGGGGCATGTACCTTGCTTGCGGGCATATCTCCAGTGTGGGGTGTGCAGGAGGCACCTGATTGATGTCTCTCTCTCATCGATGTTTCTGACTTTCTATCCCTCTCCCTTCCTCTCTGTGAAAAATCAATAAAATATGTTAAAAAAAAAAAAGAAATGCACACTTGAAATCTCTGCAATCTAATTAACCCATGTCACCCCAATAACTTTAATTATAAAGTAAAATTAGAACTGGTACCAAAAAAAATAAAAATAAGAATAACTTTTTTTTTTTTTTAAATCAACAAGTTGGTAGTTTCTAAGAGCACTTGTCCATTGTGTCTGTGGGTGCCGAAAGGAGGTGGCTGTGCTCTTGCTATTCCCAAAAGAAACCATCACAATCTCCCCATGGGGAAATGCCTTCCGAGACTCACACAAACACCTTGTATCTTTTGGAACCCGGCACACTTGCAAGTTGAGGTAAAGACAAGTCGCTTTTCAGGCAGAAAGAGTCAATTCTCTGGTGAGACCTCAGGGCTCACTTGCTCTCTTAAAGTGAAGAGGGACGAGTTCGCACACATTGTACTTTTCGCTTGTTGCCTAAGTACACTCCACTGAGCCATATGCTCCACGATGAAAAATTCACTGCCAACATCATGATTCTAACTCCTGTGTCCCCAAGCAGGCGGTGATAAAAATCAAAGTCACTTAGGCAAGTCTCCCAAGCTTGACACTCAGGTCCAGAATATCCCTACTTCTCGAGGTTTGATAGATCAATAGCCTACTCTTTCACTCTATCGGGAGTCAGGACAGTAAAGTGACTCTAGCTTCAACCCCTTATTAACTGTGTGGCCTTCAGCTTCCTTTCAGGGGAAGCGAATGTATAGTATTCCCCTCCTTGGTTTGCTATAAGCATGAACTTGGTTACAGCCTTCGGTCTGTTCAGTGTAGTACCCAGTGCACAGTCAACACTCCAAAATGGCTCATCTTTGATTATCACATTTAGTAGGACTACTTTCTTACATAATCAGTCCCCTCCCCTTGAATCTGGGCGGACCTTGGTATCTGCTTTAACCAACAGAGCATGACAGCAATGAGGATGTATGGCTTCCATGCTTAGGTCATAAAAAGTCATGCACTTCTGCCTGGTTCTCTCGGGAAGCTTGCTCTAGAAGCTCAGCCATCATGCTCTGAGGGACTCCAAGCTCACACATGCAGAGAGAGGCTAAGGGCAAGATGTTCTGACCAAAAGCCAACATCATCCATCTAGACATGAGTGTGCAGACACATTGATCGTTTTAAAAATGTATGCAGAGTGTGTTTTAATGAGATATGGAAAGACACACAGACATGGAAATAATGGTCACACAGGAAGAAATCCCGGGAAATAGGAGGCATGGCATGCTGTGCACAGGGGACACACGGGAAGGCACCAGGAGGCAGAGGAGGAAGGGAAACCGAGCAAGGGCCTTTGATGTGGTCTCTGCAGGAAATGATAGGCAAGGCAAGCTAAGCAGAATTAGGATTGGGCAACTTTAATGCTTTTTATAGGCTCTGAAGTTCAGGGGTTTTCTCCAGTTGTCTGGTACTTGCTCTTGGGATGATCAGAGCAGGAGAATAGTAGCCAGGAATATGAATCCAGGAAAACTGGTGGTTTGAGTATGGTGTCTAGATTGTTTATTTTCCATATAAAAGGCAAGTGTCTGCCAACTCTAGGAATTAGTTCACCCTTGGGCAGGGGTAGGGGAGGCAGGCAAACCCTCCAGCATCAGGAAGGTCTCAGGTGTCAAAGTATCACAAATATAGGAAATAACAACAGGCATAATTCCACAGGGGATTCCAGTCCTAGCCATCACTGCAACTCTACCCTTCTAGTCTTTCCAGGAGCTGATCCAGACATTTTATAGCAGAAAAAAATCTTTCCCAGCTGAGCCCTGTCTGAATTCCTTGCCCACCACCATGGGTGTAGTGAGCTGGTTGTTTTACCTCCTCTGTGTGGGAGTGGTTTGTTATGGAGGAGTAGATAGCACAAGTTTTGGCTCCAGGGATGATAATTCCAATCAGCTCCAGTTCATCCTACTTGTGGAAGGAGGAATTCCCCATTAAGCTCTTTCTCTTGGCATCGAATTTTCAACAATTACTGCTTGTGAAAGGTATGAAAATAAGGGTTAGCTTATTTTCCCCTGGGCCTACAGGAAGGGTTCTCATAGATGAGTGATGCTAATTTTTTTGGCACTCTCATGAAATGTTCCCTTCTTTAAAAAAAAGACACAAGCTATAATTTCTATATCAGCACTACCCGAGGCAGCCCTAGTGGGACACAGATCCTTCTCAGCAAAAAGAACAGAGTTGCTGCAGTCATTCATGTAACTTGCACCAAACCAGAGGATGAATCCTCCGGCATCTGCACAGAACCGTGAGAAGGGAGGGAGCGAGGCTTTCAGAGTCCATTCCTACGGGATTCAGTTTGCTCTTCATGACAGAACTCTGGTCCTAATGTAAAAGTAGCATCCAACTCAGAAAAAGAAAAATATACGTTTTGTGGGAAGGTGGTGAAAATTAAAGTTCAGTGGCATATGCCAGTTTGAAAGGAGAATCTGAGAACTTGGGAGATTCGACCACAAGGGAGATGGACGAGTACCACAACACACTCCATGCTAATAAATAGCAAATGAGGAAAGGCAAAAAAGTATGTAAGGGAGAATGTTAAATTCTTACCCTCCAACCATTAAAAAAAAGCTCTGGAGAGTTCAGAACACAATCCCCCGTTGAGAGGGAGATTTTACAAAATAGAAAAAAAAAAACATATGGACTTGACTTCTATAATAATAAGCTGCTTCGTGTTGATACTTGCTGCTGTGTTACTGAGAATTATCTGAAAGAGAAGTTGGGGTGCTTCACTGGCCTGGAAAAGGTTTAGTGAAATCAGAAAGCAGGTCTAATTAAGCAAGTTTATTCTATAACTAGAAAGCCAGTGCACAAAATTTGTGCACGGGGAATGGGGGTGGGGTGGGTGTCCCTCTGCCCAGCCTACACCTTCTCCAATTGGACATCCTTCTCACAATCCAGGACTGCTGGTTCTCAACCACTTGCCTACCTGCCTGACTGCCTGCCTGATTGCCCTTAACTGCTTCTGCCTGCCAGCCTGATCACCCCCTAACCACTCCTGTGCCAGCCTGATTGATGCCTAACTGCTCCCCCAATGGCCCAATTGCCCCTAACTGCCCTACCTTGTCAACAAGGTAACCCCTAACTGCCCTTCCCTGCAGGCCTGTTGCCCCTAACTGTCCTCCCCTGCAGGCCTGTTTCCCCTAACTGTCCTCCCCTGCAGGCCTGTTGCCCCTAACTGCCCTTCCCTGCAGGCCTGTTGCCCCTAACTGTCCTCCCCTGCAGGCCCGGTTGTCCCTAACTGCCCTACTCTGCTGGTCTGGTAACCCCTAACTGTCCCCCCTTGCCAACCTAGTTGCTTCTAACTGCCCTCCCCTGCTGGCCTGGCCCCTCCCACCTATACTCCCCTACTGGCCTGATCACCTACAACTGCCCTCCCCTGCCAGCCATCTTGTGTCCACATGGGGGCAGCCATCTTTGACCACCTGGAGCAGCCATCTTGTGTGCTGGAGTGATGGTTAATTTGCATATTATTCTTTTATTAGATAGGATATGCACAATACATATAAAACTCTTGCTAGCACCAATCACATGTATTGTTTTAATCTGTCATTGGCGATCATGAATTTGGATGACACTTCTATTATAAAGAAAGGGCAAACAGCAATATTAAAATATTTCTTCTAATTAATTCTCTTTCAATGTGCATGAATTCATGCACTGGGTCACTAGTTAATAAGAGTCACAGATTATCAAGGCTCCACACAGAAAGTAATAACAAATGTATAATAATGTGAACATTTATTTTATTCTGATAATATGTAAGTTTATGTTCCAGAATAATTTTGGTCATGAAATCCACAAGTTGTTTTGGGTTCAGAATAAAAAGTCTGAGTCAGAGATGACTGCAAAGTGATATTCTATTCATACTAAAATAGTTACTTGGCACATTTTTTATTGTGTCCCTACTATATATAGGGCACCAACACAGGCAATCTTCTCAGAGTATATCTACTCCCTTGAAATAAGGCTGGGATGGCTAGGTCCAAAAACAACCCATTGGTTTGTTCCTTCACAAACTTGAATAGAGACTCGGCTGTGTGCCAACATTATTGAGGACTAACAAGTCTCAAACTCTGGTTGGTTAACTGAATCATCAGAAGAACTTACTGAAAGTGGTCAATGCAAAGGTATGCTCCCCTCAGTACAGACAAGACAAGCTGTAATTTTCAAAAAATTGTCCCTCCAAATTCAGAAAATAATAATAATAATAATAATACCAATAGTAAAAATAACAGCATTCAAAATTCCAAATGAAAAATTACAACTTTCTAACATGATGATCTAGCTAGTAAGAGTATCTTATATACTTGAGCATTGCTAAAAGTAATTGTCTTTTTTTTTTTTTTTAGTTTTAGTTTTGGTCATGGATTAGCATTTTAAAGGTTGCCAAAATCTGTTTGTAAAAGGGCTTTGTCTTATTGAGGTTCCTTTCCTCCAAATTTCAAGTTGTTCTGGCTAATAAATGCCACCACCTTGATTATAAAAATGTCAGGTGCAGAGTTTTGTGTCTGCCATGTACCCTCCGTTAGCCAAGCACTGAAAGCCAAATGTCAGTTAAAAAGTTAGCAGATATCTTCCACACCTGAGCAGGTTTTCCCAGTGACTGGTGAAGAAGCTGTTGGCACAGCTGGACGGGGTGGCATCAGATCACTGCACTGAGGTCCTGGTTTTCAACCAGCTTTGCACTCACTCCCTGTGGATCTGTACACTTGTGGAGGCTTCACAAAGGACTTCTACGTGTGCTTCTGACATGATTGTTGGTTTCTGTTGTTTCTACAACAGCTTGGAAATGAACATCACAATGAGGTTTGTGGCCCTTTAAAACCTATATGTTTTGGATGTGAAACCCTGCAGTCAACTATCTCATTACTTAATCAGATTTTTTAAATATATGCTTTTAAAACGTGCTATGGTGAGTAGATCCCCTCAAAGTATTTGGGATACAGAGAGGAATGTGAAAGAGGAATGTGACAATCAACCATAAAAACATCGGCTTCTGCAAGGAGGTACAAGATCACTTCCTACAGGGAGGGATTGCTCAACACAGTTTATTAAATTGAGATATAGCTGAAACCGGTTTGGCTCAGTGGATAGAGCGTCAGCCTGTGGACTGAAAGTCCTGGGTTTGATTCCGGTCAAGGGCATATATCCTGATTGCGGGCACATCCCCAGTGGGGGGCGTGCAGGAGGCGGCTGATCGATGTCTCTCTCTCATGGATGTTTCTAACTCTCTATCCCTCTCCCTTCCTCTCTGTAAAAAATCAATAAAATATATTAAAAGAATAAATAAATAAAATGAAATATAACTGACATATAACATTGTATTAGCTTTAATGTTCGACATGGTGATTTGATATATGTATACATTGTAAAATGATTACCACAATAACTTTAGTTAGCTTCCCTCAACACACAGGTACTTTTTTCATCCTGTGATGAGAACTTTTAGGATCTACTCTCTCAGCAACTTACAAATACTAGTATACAGTACAATGTTTTAATTATAGCCACCAAGCTTTACATTACATCCCCAGAACTTATGTATCTTATAACTCAAAGTTTGTGCCTTTTGACCATGTTCATCCATTTCACCCTCCATCCCCACTTGCCTCTGGCAACCATCAACCTGTTTTCTATATATGTTTTGTTTTGTTTTGTTTTTAGGTTACACATATAAGTGAAATCATACACTATTTCTTGTCTTTCTCTGATTTATTTTGTTTAGGGTAGCATAATGCCCTCAAGGTCCATCCATGGTATCTCAAATAGGACTTCCTGGTGTGTGTGTGTGTGTGTTTTAATTGACTGAATTATACTCAATTTTGCATAAATACCACATTTTTCTTTATCCATGCATGTGTGGAATAGGCACTTAGGTTGTTTCCATGTCTTGGATATTATAAATAATATTATAATGAACACAGAGGTGCAAACATCTTTTCAAAATAGTAATTATATCTATTTCAGATAAATATCCAGAAGTAGAATGGCTGAATCATATAGTTCTACTTTTAATTTTTTGTGAAAACTCCATATGGTTTTCCATAGTGGCTGTACCAGTTCACATTCACACCAATAGTACACTTATTTCTTTTTGGTAATCCTATATAATAAAAGGCTAATATGCAAATTGACCAAACAGTGGAACCATTGGCCACTATGATGTGCACTGATCACCAGGGGGTGTACGCTCAATGCAGGAGCTGCCCCCTAGTGTTCAGTGGGTTCCCACAGGGGGAGCGATGCTCAGCCAGAAGCCATGCTCATGGCTGGTGAGCACAGCAGCGGTGGAGGAGCCTCTCCTTCCTCCACGGCAGCACTAGAATATCTGACTGATGGACTAAGCTGTCAGTCAGACATCCCCCTAGGGCTCCCAGACTGCAAGAAGGGGCAGGTCAGGGACCCCTCTCCCAAGTGCAGGAATTTCATGCACCGGGCCTCTAGTAACTAATAAATGTGAGGTGATATCTCATTATGAACACATCTTTGAAACTTGAGGCACTGTGGTGGAGTTCATGGCTGAGAGACAAAGTCTTTTGCATCTTATTTGGGACCTTCTTCACCTTCAGAGTAAGGACAGTCACTCTTTAAGAAGCATTTTTAGGAATAAAGGACTATACTTAATCATTTTTTAAAGTCTTGAGCTCTCAGCAATCTTAAATTGCAGTTTTAAAAGCATAAACTTTAAAACCTTAATCTCAACGCATCTGATTATCTATGTTATTATTAAAGATTCACACTGATCTTTTAGAAGGGAGAATGCCAATGACCAGTACAGACACATGGGTATCAATTAACTTTAAAATCTTGGTCCCATCAATAATATTGTTAGCCCTCTAAATGCAAAAAGGATGTGTTTCATTAAAGCTGTAGGAAGGAAAAGGAGTGGTGGTAACTATTGCTAATAATACTATGTTATATACTTGAATATTGCTAAGAGAGTAGCTTTTAAATGTTCTCACCACACAAAGGAAATGGTAATTATGTGAGGTGATGGAGGTGTTGGCTAATGGTAAAGGCGGCAATCAATTTGCTATATATAAATGTATCAAATCAACACTCTGTACACCTCAAAGTTACACAACATTATGCGTCAATTGCTGGATCTCAATAAAGCTAGAAAAATAAAAATGAAAAAATAGAACTTTCAGGTTATTCCACGCCTAAAAGGCCCTTGAAGATTGCTTGATGCACATTCATTCTTTATCTGGTTCTTTTTGCCCCCACCCTCATCTCAGCCTTGCCTGCCTTTCAGCCTCATTCTACTCCTCCCCTGATGACATGGGCTTTGATGGCGGAGAGGGTGGGGGAGTTCACTTCCTCTAAAGCACAAAGCTCTTTCAAGTCTTAAAGCTTTGCTCTTTCTGAGCCTCTTCCCTCACCCAAGATCCAGTCAACTACTCCCCTTCCTTTAGATCTCAGCTTGAGCCAGAGCCTTTCTGTCCCCATTCTCTCATTGTGCTATGTTGTCCTAGGGTCTCTGTATTTCCTGTCCACCCATCTCCTCGTATGATGGGAAGAGAGGAATTATTTGTGAGATTCTGTTTGATGTGCATCTCCTTCAACAAACTCTGAACTCCAACATGGCACACACCCCAGCTTACAACCTACTTAGCCCAGAACCTAAAACAGCATCCACACTCCTTTTATATGCTCAGGAAATAACTGTTTTCTGGATGGATAACAAGACCAAATTTCTTTCCTCTTGTGTCACGTCAACTTATATTTATTCTCCAGATTCCACTCAAATTTTGTCTTCTCTGGAAGCTATTTTGTTTTAATCCTTACCCAAGGATATGTTTCTATTGATTTATAGGGAGAGATAAAGGAAGACAGACAGAGAGAGAAAAAAAACATTAATATAAGAGAGTAACATCAATCAGTTGCCTCCCATATGCTCCTGATCAGGGATCAAACCCACAACCTAGGTCTGACCCCTGACCAGGAACTGAACATGCAATCTTTTGGTGTACAGGTCCATGATCCAACTAACTGAGCCACCTGGCCAGGCTGGAAGTTTTTCTTGACAATCCTGTACATGAGATCTCAAGTCATCTGACTGAGATCCTTGAGTAAAGGAAAAGAATCTAACACCTCTACCGAAGGGCAGTGTCTGCCACAATCCTTGTCACTTTGATAAGAGTTCAATAACAGTTTGGTACACCTAACTCCCTAGTCTGGGCTTGTTTTTTGTTGTTGTTTTCTTGTGCTGTTTTGTTCTTCTGTAGACACTGAGGAACCATGGCTTATGCTTTAACATAAACATGTAAGGTGTCAAAAGTTAAAACAGTTGTTTGTCTTGGTTGACACTTAACATTTGCAATGTGCACAGCAAGAGTAAAAACAATGAATAGTAATGAAGCATATAAGCATCATTTTTTTTTTCAAACATTTCAGAGGTATTTCCAGCACTCTGTAGCTGGATATTAAAATAAGTCTCTGAAGGAACGTAGACAATAGTCATAAATACATGGAGAGTTCAAAAGAATACTTACCATCACAGAGACTATCACCTGTAAAAAATGATCCTTATTCAAAGGAGTCTCTGCCTAGGCATCGCTTCCTTTCTTCTTTAGCATGGCACGCAATCTTTTTTAAGTTATCTCCGTCACACTGCAGGTGCCTCCTATGCTTGGGGTGACACGGGGGAGAGAGCAAGCTTTCATTGTCAGCCACTGCTGGCTGGCAGCTGCATTCAGTGTGACCTCTTCCAGTCTGAATTCTCACCCAGTGTCATGCGCCTAACTATGCTGTTTAAGAAAGCAATGTTGGCCGAAACCAGTGTGGCTCAGTGGACAGAGCGTCGGTCTGAGGACTGAAGGGTCCCAAGTTCGATTCCGGTCAAGGGCATGTACCTTAGTTGCGGGCACATCCCCAGTGGGGGGTATGTGGGAGGCAGCTGATTGATGTCTCTCTCATCAATGTTTCTAGCTCTCTATCCTTCTCCCTTCCTCTCTGTAAAAAAATAAATAAATATATTTTTAAAAAAAGAAAGAAAGCAATGCTGTCCTTAAAAAAGGAAAGGGTCTGTCACAGGAAGATTCCCCGAGCACAAAAAAGCTTTACCTTGGGTTGAAGAGGGTAGAAAAATTCTAAGATTATATATATATACACACATATATATACACACACACACACACACACACACACACACACACACACACACATGGAATATGCTAATTAGCCGGGCGTCACGACCACACAGGAGGAGCTGCACGCAAAGATAGGCGAGAGGGGACTGTGTGCTGTCTCCAGCCCCAGCCTCCACAGGGTGGGGCTGGGGATGGGCCAGAGTGGAGTCACAACACACAGGAGCGCCTGCCCCACCCCAGCAGATACAACATGGCGGCCAGAAGCATGTTCTGAGTGGCCACCATGTGGTTCGGAGCATGCCCCCACCCCGGGGGACACAAATCGGCAACTGGTGCTGCACGGGTCAGGCGAGGGTCCCTGTCCCCCATGGGGTGCCTCCTCACATGGTGGGGTACTTCCTCATGCAATTTCAATCGCTAGCTGGGCCTCTAGTATCTTAATAAAAAGCATAGAAGCCAACAAATCAGTAAGATGGCACTGCCTGCTTTCATTGCAATGGTAAGTCATTTTCACAGCTGATTCATGCAAAAACCCCACCCTACCCCAGAAACAAGACAATCATGTATTAAAAGGTCCTATAAAATCCTATATGTGCTTTCCTCATCCAACACAGAGAGAGGAAAATTAAGCAAAGCCTGACAAATCTTGACAAAAGCACTGCGATTTTTCAAGTTTCTCTTCCCTTAGAAGTGCTGTGGCCGCCTCGTTTGGGGACTGTTATTGATATGGGACATGCTGCCGCAGCCGTAGGAAGAAGAAAATAGGTGTGTTTTGTGTGTAAAACAGAGCAGGGGAAAGCAATGCCACCTCGGAGCTGCTCAGAACCCTTCGTTTAAGTATCGGTGAGTCCTCTCAATTGTACAGCTTGCAAGCACGCCTTTCGCTCCGTGGAAACAAGGCAAAGGCATCCCGTTCTGGCGCTGACAGCTGTTGTCTCTATTTCCAACCTGACATAATGAGTTTCAAGACTTCAAGCCGGCTGCCCAGAAGTGGCGGTGGGGCCTGGGTAATTGGTTTGAAAGAGGGAAGAAATTGAACGATGCGAAGGTACAAACATGGTCTCATTTTTATTCTCCAGCTATCGGTCTGGCATTTATTTACTTCTGGTGGAATTCTAAAAAGTCAAATCATGATTCTTCATGTTGTACAATATGCAAAGGTATTTCAGTCCTGTCTGATACATGCCCAGCCTAACAACACGAAGAGATAAAAAGGACACACTCAGGGCTGGCTAATCGGATGAATCTTGCTCACCACCTGTTGAAGGTAGGATAATATTCCTTGCTTCCTCATAACCTAAGGACATTCTAATTACACTGAATCATATTGATTTAAAGCTACAGTGTCTACTTACAGAAGGCAAAATAAATGCCATTGTGTTTTTCATGATTGACTCTATTACAGACGTCCCATTTTCCTCCCTTTGCCCATCCCTTCCCTCTGGCCATCACCACACTGTTGTCTGTGTCTATGGGTTCTGTTCTTTGGCTAATCCCTGCACCTTTTTTCCTGTCATTACTTTTGAATCCTGTGCTATCCATCCAATAGTAAGAATTAGTCATTTCTACTTGGCAATGTTTAAACCCACTGTATGTAATTAGGAGCTAGATTTCAGGGATGAGGAGTGAATGATAAGTTTAACTTAGTATGACAGAAAATACGATAATGACATTAAGTAAAACCAGAATTTGTCAAACAATAGCCCAGAGGCCAAAATTGAATGAACCACCTACTTCGGTATGGCCCACGAGCTAACACTTGTCTTCGCATTTTTAAATGGCTGAAAAGAGTAACCACCAAGAATAACATTTCATATCACATGAAAATTGCATAAAATTCACATTTCAGTGTCCGTAAGGTGTGAGTTTTTTGGAATGAGCACCCATCATCTACAAAGCCTAAAATATTTACTATCCGGCTCTCTACTGAAAACGTGGAGTTAAATGAATAGCAACTGACTGACATGAGTGGGCTTCTGTTATAAGACAAGTGCCAGATGGATTTTTAAAACTTTTTTCTTAGGAATAATGAGTCAACAAAATAGACAATTTCAAAATCTCACTGGAAGAAGGAAAGGAGCGTGGCACATGGGTAAATATTCAATGGGTAAATATTCTTGTAACTTTCACAATGGGAAGAAGATGGGTCTACTGGTTCCATCTTTCTTTGTTAAAATGCCATTGTCAATTGGAAAGGAACACATGCTATTTAAAAACTATAATAATTGCAATAAGAGTAACTGCCAAGTTTACTAAATGCTTCTAGTGTTTTGAGCAAAATGTTTATTATCTCACTAAATCCTCACATTAATCCTCTGATGTCAATATTATCCCAATTTCCATTTGACAAAGGAGGAAACTAAAGTTCAAAGAGTTTCAATAACTTTCCTGGTTATTAATTAGGGCTCATTTTTTACTCCCTACAAATATTATTTCATCTGAAAAATACTGCTTACTCCACTTCTTGTATTTTTCATTGACATATAAACTTATACTTTTGAATATCTACCTTTCTTGTTAGACAAAAGAATTTGGACATAAAACATGATGGAGACTGAAGCAAAGCGTCAGTTTGACCAATAAGCAGAATAGTACATATGCTGCCACTTGTACTATTTGTTGTCTATCTATTATTTGACTCCCCCTTTTTAAACAGAACCTGAACTTCTTCAAGGTGGCTCTGTACCCAGCCTGGGGAGAGATACACTTCCCAGACCTCCCTGACAGCTAAAGTGATCCTAAGACATGGTTCTGGCCATGGAGATGCAGGTGGGGATCTGTTGGGAGCTCTTACAATATATTTTTTCTTAATAAGAGGAAAACATATAGTCAGAACCACTCCTGTTTTCTCCTTCTCCCTGTTGTAAAAGTAGATGGGATGTCTGGAGTTACAGCAGCCAGCTTGTGACCAAGTAGCAACATACCCAGCGTAAAATAAAGAAATGCAGACCTGCTGCTCCCAAACCAAATGTCATATCCAGATGTCTTCACGTAGGTGGCTCCTTTCCTAACCAGTAGAGATACAGAACAAAGAAAGCAACAAACTAATTTAATTTACTTCTGTATTCTGTCCTTCCTATTTGCTACATGAGTTCTTCCCAACTTAAAAAGGTTCAAACTCTTATGATATTTCATAATAATAAATATGTATACTCTCTAGTTAACCCAGAAAAGCCTTTATTAAAATGTAATAGGCATTTATTTGTTCTTTCGTTCTCACACAAAGGATACCTATTACTATTATTAAAAAATCTATTACTGTGGATCAGGCACTTAGCTTGAGGAAGAGAAAACCTCAGAACTCAGAGAGGTAGAGAGAAGCATTAGCCCCAGAAAGTTTAATTGCCATGGATCTTTCCTATTATCATATTCCATGAAATAAAATAAACCAGAAGTAATCCATTCTCTTGAGTCAACAGTCTAGGTTTGAACTAATGTTCTGCCCATACCAGTGGGGGGATTTGTGAGTCACTTAATTTCCTTCTGAGCCTGTCTTTTCATCTGTTAATAATAATATTTACTTATAAGAAATAAGAGGAAGCCGAAACCGGTTTGGCTCAGTGGATGGAGCATCGGCCTGAGGACTGAAAGGTCCCAGGTTCGATTCTGGTTGGGAGCATGTATCTTGGTTGCGGGCACATCTCCAGTGGGGGGCGTGCAGGAGACAGCTGATCGATGTCTCTCGTTGATGTTTCTGACTCTCTATCCCTCTCCCTTCCTCTCTGTAAAAAATCAATAAAATATATTTTTTAAAAAAGAGAAAAGAAATAAGATGAAGAATATTGACTTATAAGAAAGATGGGAGACTGGGACAGTGCAACTGTGGTATGTACCCAGTATAGCCTGACTTGGTGAATTAATTGAAGTTGCCATTCTCATTATTGTCATCAGCATGCCAGGATATAAACAACATATATTTAAATATCAATGAGGAAACGGGGTGGCGTTGGAGAAGGCAGGTATGAACCAAATAAGACTGTTGGAGAGAAGGACATTTGAGTTAGAAATGAAAGATGAATAGAAGTTTTCTTGTTGGAAAATAATAAGGGAGAATGGAACATTTTGAACATATATACTGCCTTAGATAAAAAGTGTTTGGCAGAGACAGCAAATGGAACAGAGAGTGGTGTGGGCCATGAGCACTGGCTGGCAATGAAACCGAAAGGCCAAGTTTGGGCCAGTTGGTGCAGGGCCTTACAGATAGCAGGCTCAGTCTGGTGCTTCCTCCCACCAGCGAGAAAAAAATCTGAAAGGTCAGAACCAAGGAGTTGACATAACTGGGTCTTGTTTTAGGTGGCTAATTGGCAGCAGAACTGGAGATGGGCTGCAGCTAAAGAAAGTGTGAATAACAATAGCTATTAGGAGGTGATTTCTATAAACCAGCCAAAAAATAATGAGCAACCGAACCAGGACAGTGATGCTGGAGCATGTGGACAAGGGTAGGTTTTAGACCCTTTTGGAGGTAGAAAAATCAACTTTAAAGACGAGTGGGCTTTGGAAGGTTAAGAAAATGGGAGACTCAAAATTGACTCTGAATTGTCTTGCTGGAAGGGTTGAGGGGCTATATATGCTATTACAAGAGATCAGAATGTTCAGGAAGAGTATTACTAGATGAAAGTTGAAATTGTAAGAACATGGTGTCTCTTTGGAATTTAGCTATTTCTGACAAATCCTTACTCAGGTCTCCTAGAATGCCACTCAAGCCTTTCTCCTGTGACATCAGTGCCAGATAGGCTGCAATGAGCTCATCGAGAGCAGAGGAAGAGCACCAGAGGTTTGAGAATACAAGGAAGAAACTCTGCAGTGCCCAAAGCAAGGACATGCCCTTTCAGAGAAAGACTATTGCCTTGGGCAAACACCCAAAAGGCATTCCTGTAAAAGAAAGCGTTTACATGTACAGATGGGACAGCTCCAAAGGGACAGCCATCTATTGAGGCTGGCAGCTATCTGCCAGGAAACTCACTTCCCTCTTCTGTCCATTTTGTGTTCCTGACTCAATCAGCACTCCTGTCCCACAAAGAACCGGTGTGGTAAAGTGAACTGCTACCACTCAAAAGTAATGGAGTGAGAATGCCATTACTTTCCATTGTTTGAGGGCATGCAGACCCCAACTGTGTTAGCTCTATTTCTGGGAAACCTTCCTACCAAAGTCTATGGCATCCGAAGAGGTCTGGAGAAATGCATACAAATGCCATTCTCTTTGTGTATATGATTAAGATAAGTCATATACAAATTCACAGGCACTTGGGATTTATGGTGGGCAGAGAAGCAGTCCTCTGAATATCTTCATATCCTAATCTCTAAAGATACACAAATGTGGTTAAGATAATCTGGAGTGTCCTGTTAAACCCAATGTAATCACATCAACTCTGAAAAGCAGACGAGGAAGGAAGAAGTCAGAGAGATGAGGCAGAAAAGGAAGGCAAAGCAGGACAGGCACAGAAAATTCACAGCTGTGGGCTGTGAAATGCTGGTTCTAGGAGCGGGAGTGGCCGCTGACCAACAGCCAGCTACCACTCAAAACTGAAGTCTACAGGGGGTGGGAGAGGCTGGGGGAGAGGAAGAGGAGATATATGTACTACTATATGTAATACTTTAAACAATAACAAAAAAACTGAAGTCTACCAACAACCTGAATAAGCTTAGAAAGCAGACCCTCCCCCAGGCAATAGCCCAGGCCTGCCAACACCTTGACATAGACTTTCTGAGATCCTAAGCACAGAACCCAACTGAGCCACCCATGCCCAGACTTCTGACCCGGGAAACTGCGACATAATAACTGAATGCTGGTTTAAGTCACGAAATTTATGGTAATTTGTTACTGCAACAATCAAAAACTACCATGAGATTTGGTCAATTAACCCAGCAACAATAAAGGGCTAGCTTTAATGTGCAATAAGTACGTAAGTCTGGTACACAATGGATCCTTTTCCTATGTACTGACAATGTCCAGGAGCAGAAAGCCTTCACAGTATTTCCCACACTGACCCGATGGTAGATATCATAGGTGAATGCATCACCTCCAGGATGGATCAACAAATGGTAAGCCAAACAGTATTTTCAAATCTTTGGTCATAAGACACAGGGAATAAAAAAAATGAACAGATAAAATGAGCAAAGTCAATGGACTGAATGCAGGAATAACGTTAGCCTTATTTTGATTCATCCATCCAAATGTGTACTTCTGGAACACATCACCTTCTCTGGCCAGGCACCCGGTGGGAACCTTTACCAAATCTAAGCTTACAGTGATGAGCAGAAATAAGGATGTCCTCCAATGCTCTCAATCCAATTAAGAACATAAACATTTTTTTAAAAATTTGTATAAACACATACGTAATAATAGACTGTGATCAGTAAAGTGGAGGGGAGGTGACTGGTGCTGAGTCTATATCAGAGGTTCTGATTGGAGGGGTGCTGATAAATATTTCCTTGAGGTACTGACAGTTAAGCTAAGATCTGCAGTATAGCTGGGAAGGATGGGAAGGTGCAGAGATTTGGGGGAAGAAACACTAACGAAGACGTTGATGCAAGAGGGAAGATAAGCAGTATGATCAAGTGAAAATACCAGGGTAGCAGAGTTGGGCTGCAGAGGTAGGCAGCTGCTAGATCCTGAGGCGTTGTGAACCATTCTCAGGAAGATCTATAAAGAAAAGAAAACCATGCACCATGCTTCATAAGAAGAGAAACTATTCATTGATTAATGCAAAGGACTTATTTGTTGATTAATGTTGATAGAAACTTTCATGGGTGGTACTCAGGTTGTCCCTGTGGACTGTCAACTTGCATAATTTTAATCCATGGCTTAGAAAATGAAGTATAAGCCAACCCTCCCTTCAAAATCAGATCACTCACAGGTTCAGAAAAAGCCCTAAACTCAGCATTCTAACACCTAGAGAGTCACAGAAAGTGATTTATCCTCTCTGCGATTTAGTTTACGTCTGCAAAGTAGAAATGATATTTTAATGTAATGAGAAGACACAACCAATATTTCCGGAGTAAATAAGTAAATAAATTCCTTCCCTACTTGACTCGGGATCGAATGAGAACCAAGTATATGAATGTGCTTTGTAAAGTGGAAAATGTTTTACAAATGTGAATAATTATCGTTATTATGAAGCTAACAATGTCTCCATTCAAGTTGAGATTGCTTAATGGTTCTAAGGACAGAAAAAAGAGCCCAGCTAATGATACTGATAAATGGACTGGAACAGGTCAGTGAAGGAGGTTATGGAATGTTCATCCATGGATACACTGTTGCCTGGAATAGCAGCCACCTGCCATGGGAAGATTAGGGGACATTAGCAGAGGGACAAGGAGTTAGACCAGAGGAGGTGTCTTGCGCCCTGGGTTCCTACGCAAACTTGCTCTAACCAGAACAATACAAGGGCCCAGATAATCCTGGGGGTTACTAATCCTACACAGAATTATCATTAGTGAAAATCTGCCAAAAATGGCAATCAGTACAAATCTGATATTCTTTAAAACGTAAATTTTGTATGGTTGCCAGAACCCTTCCTTGAAAACCTGAGGAAATTTTGTTTCTAAGATCTTAACTCTGGCCAAGAATTTAAGTGACTTCCTGTCACAGACAGAATATCACAGGGTTAAAAGCATGAGCTTTGGAGCCCAACAGGACTGTGATTGAGCCACAGCTCTGTAAGCTAAATAGGAAAGTTACTTAATGGCTAAGACTCGTTTTTTTTTCATCAGTAAAATAGGAATAATGAGACGGCCGTGCAAACATGGGCTTTGTGCTCAGTGCAGGGCCTAGCGCATAAAAATACTCGGGAAATACTATTATTGCTATTGATCCATACTGACTGGAGGAACCAGAAAGCTTGAATTACTTTAAGGCCAAAAGAATGGTTAGAATATTCAAGCCATATCTCAGTAATTGTTCAGCAGCCTGTTTCTTTTCTCTCTGTGCTAAATAAGAAGAAGAAAAAAATAGAATTCAAGTCTGTCTATAGAAGATTTCCTAGCTGAGCTATTTGTCTTCACTGGGGTTTTGTCTGTCCAATGCAGAAATTAACAGCCAAACGCATGGTTGTGTTACATACAGAAAGCAGCACATTCTTATTTCAGAGCTGAACCTCAAATGCTGGCATTTGCAATACTTTGGAGAGAGGAGTCATCATCATTTCAGAAATGCCTGAACCCCAGAAAGCAGGGCCGACCAGGAAGGAGATCATTCATCTGCAACATCACAGCTGAAACCTGAAAGCAGAGCCCAGAGTTCAGGCACGTGGTAATTAAGTCTTTAAATGTACTCCACTGGCTGGAAAACCTGTCAAAAACATTCTTCTCATGGACAGTGTTAATCACACGGAAAATGACGGAGCAGACACCGAGGGAGGCAAACAGTAACCTGGAGAGGGGTGGCCAGAGAAAGAGCAGCCGGAGCCTGGGTCCAGAGAATGGACACATATCCAGACACAAAACCTTGCCTCATGCCGCCAACAGCCTAGAGAGAAACAGGGAAACCCACCAATGGATCTTTATCGTTGTGATCGGTCCCTCAATGGAATGGAAAAGAACAAGGTTCTATGAAAGATGGGCAATTTGAGCAGAGTACCTGATTTCACGGGGGGGTGGGGGGGACTGGCTGCATTTCCTTTCCTCCATCCCCTAATATACTATGGAGATCGCCTCCTATTGGCATCACACTTCTCTTATGAGCCAAACATAATCCTCCAGAGGAAGGCAGGGATCCAAATCGAGCCTGTTTGCTAGCCCCCTTTGGATTCTGTGAGGACCACTGGTTTCCCATATGGTACCATCCTTCACTGCTGGTCCCCTGCAACTAACTGACCACTCTTCTGCCTAAACTCTCATTGGAGCCAACCCTAATGTGTTCCCAAGCACCAGCACAGGCCATAGAACACTGTGTGGTACCAGATCCCTTTTCAGGAGTGAAAGATTCATTCCCTCCACTGGCAGGCGGGCTGCCGGCAGACAATCCTCAGCTGTAAATCCTCTTTGAGAATTGCCCTCATGAGCCAGCCGGTATCCACTGCCTGGTCCAGGCAGGGTTATAATGGTCCAGTTTCCTTACCTCGACTAGAGACAACTGGAAGGAATCATCCAGCTTCATATCTCCCCGTGAGGTAGACAGAGGCTTCTCTCAAAATGCATCGCATCCCAACTTCTCCATCAGCTCAATCCTTATTTCCCTTTCCCTATACAGATACTAAGCTCAACAGTTCTCCTCAGTAAAACCCTACATGCTAATCTCTGTCCCAAAGCCCACATCCAGGAATCTGATCTACCCTGACCAGAAACTGGAGGATGGGGGTGTCCTTTTTTCTCTCAAACGATTCATCTCAAAACTCAGGCATTTACTGAGCCCTGCTGGGCGGTACTGTGTTCCCTAAAGAACAGCATGTGTGTCTACAAAGCCTAATATATTAGTTCTATTCCAAAGAGTAGATCCTTAATATCCAAGGTAATTGCAGTGGACTATCTATTATTGTGTCAATCTGTTCAAGCAGGAAAGTTAAAATCCTGGGAGAGAATGGAAGCACAAGCTTCTTGCATTCCGAAATAGTGTGACAGCATTTGCAACCCAGCTGTGGAGCACTGCGTGACTAAGAAAATACGAGTGCCCTCGGAGACACCCTGTGCCACAAGCTAATGAAATCGGGACCAAGCCAGCTTTATGATCTAATTGGTCATAAAAACGGAGAGGGCACTTTTTAAATCAGTTCTTTAAATAGTGATTTTCTTGCTGTAAATATACTGTCTTTTAAAGGCATCTTTGTAGCTCTATTTTTTTCCCCACCTAAATCCTTTCTTAAAAAACCTCTAACTTTTCTCTCCCACATTTTCTCGAAAGAAATAGCTCTGCTCCTGAAGAACAATTTTACGAAAATAACACAAAATGCTTATATGGAGATTTGAGGACTAAGGATTTCTGTTGTTTTAGAGCTTAATTAAGAAGGAGTCAGCATGAAAGGCCCGGGTTGATATTTCTACCTGGTGAGGGCGGGGTGTAGACAAGGAAAGCAAAACCAGCATTAATCTTTGTCATGCGTAAGTTAAAAGCAGGAGCCATTATGCACAACAGATCAGCGAGCACATTTCAATGGTGTAATATCTCTGCGTCATCCTTCTTGTTTAAAGGGAATAGAAACAATCACCAGAATGCCAAGATGTTCACCATTACTTGTGTCTTCATTAGTTCAAAAGGTTCTAATCGGCCAGGTGTTTTAGCCTGTTTTTCCTTTTCTCCACTGCCCTATCCCGACTCCACTATCTCCTCTACTATTAAAATGTAGATAGATGCTTGGCTTTTGGTCTCTCTGAACCTACTGATTCAGAATCACATTCTAAAGGTGCTCCGGATTCTGCACTTTCATTAGGCACTGTGTGATTATTACATACAATAATGTTTGGACCTAGTTATTTTGACAAGTGAAATCACAATGGAAAGCCCCAAATACCAGTGAACTAGGCCACATTCTGGTCCCTTCATAGATGCGTGCATTCCCACACTTCAGGTGGAACTGCCCCACCCATGCAAACAGCCATTCTGACCTCAGTTCTTCACTCTTCACTTCCTTGGTTCCCTGGCCCCACATTTTTGACTCCTAATGGTAGCCTGACACTCCCTGTCCTTGGGCCACTCTGGGTAGCTTTTCATCCTTCAAATCCACGCACCGTAACATAGGTAAGAGACAAACTCAGGCCACAGGTAAAATAGCTGAGGCCTCTTTCTGACCAGTCACCACATCAACAGAAAAATACATTCATCCATTCACTTATTTATTTATGTCCTGAGGATATAGCAATAAAAATAATAATCTTTGGACTCATGTTATGGTATTTATATTTGAGCAAACTTTAAAGTGATCACACAATTGTTTACTAGTAAATTTGTTAGTACTACAAAGAATGATATGGAATTCTATGAGGAGTATGGAGCAATGGATCTACCTAGGTTTGGAAAAGACAGAAAAATTCCCCAGGAAATGAGGAAATAATATTTGACATGAACACTAAATGGCGGCAGCAATCTACAACTTGGCCAGGAATGTGAGATGGAGATGGACAGGGGTCCAGGTGTCACTAAGAGGTTTCCTTGCATAAGAGGCAGTGTGCCAAGACCCTGAAATGCAAGGTATTTTGCCCAGTGGCTGGAAAACTAAGAGACTATTGGCAAGAAAAGAGGCTGATTGATATCCTAGATTATGCTTGACCTTGAACTACATTAAAGACTTCCTTCTTATTCTAAGAGTCATGTGAGAAGGCAAGTTAAAGGGTCCAGTCTGCATTCCAACCACTTGGCGAGGGTGTGGAAGATGAAGAGGATCAGACAACAGAGAGAGCTATCAAGAAGCTATTGCAAGCCAAAGACCATAGTGAGTGAGAAGAGGGTGACAGTGGAGGTGGAGAGAAAAGGGCGATTTAAGGATTTAGAAGGATTTGGTGATGGATAAAGATCTGGGAAGAGGGATAAGGCAATGTCAAGAATGATGCTTAGAGAATGGACACATTGCTTTTCCCTTTGCCCCTAGGAATCCTGATTCATAGTCACTCCTCTGGGGAGGAAAAGGAGCAAAGGACACTAAATACACATATTCCCAACAGCATGTTCTCCCCACGTGCCTGTCTTCATCTCCCACATGAAGGATATCCGAGTGCTTACTACCTGGGATTACTGAAAGATTAAACGAGTTAAAACACATCAGCTACTGAGCACAGTGCCTGGCACACCATGAGCTCCTGCTACTAACTCCTCGTCCTGCGTTGGCTCTTGTGGGAGAAGTGGTGTGGTAGGGAATGACATGGGTGCTGGAGACAGTTACACCCCACTTTCCCCCTGGACCTGGCATTTAGCTATTTGCTAGTTAGGCTTTTATATCATTTTAGCTCTACTTGTAATCTCTATTTTAGCTCTGTTTATTTCTTTTTCCAAATATAAAATATTGCAAACATCCAAAAATATGAAAAATAGTGTACTGAGCACCAGGAGCACACTCCCAGGTGTAATAAATGTTTACGTTGTGCTTCAGCCCTCTACTGAAAGCATGAACATGGTGTAGGACCCGGTATTGGGACTCTCCCCATTGATTTCCACTCCTTCCATTATTCTGTAACCATTATTCTGAAATAGGTGTCTGCTGTCTCCTACAGGGTGTGTTGTTGTTTTTAATAATTTTACTACATATGTAAATGTCCACAATAATATATGGTATTATTTTGTATGCTTAAATTTTTTAAATAAATGGCATCACACTGGGACTAAATAGAATTTATTTCAGGAATGAAAAAAAATGGTTTTAACATTTGAGAATATATTGCTAGAATGTATCACATAAACAGATTAATAAAGAAATAACCCATGATTCACTGGATATAGTACAAGCATTTAATAAATATATGCAACACCCATTCAAGATAAAGCTGTCTTCAACTTACTAATGTATCCTGTTAGGCCAAGATTTCTTAACTTGGGCATTATTGACATTTGGGAATGAAAACTGCTGTACCATGAAGGGGGCGGGGCTTACATGTATATTGTGTAATATGTAGCCTTTAGCACCCCCTTTGCATGATGATAAAAAATGTTTCCAGCCCTGGCCTGGTGTGGTTCAGTTGGTTGGAGCTTCATCCTATGCAGCAGAGGATGATCTGCAGTCATGGCACATACCCAGGCTGGGGGTTTGATCTCTAGTGGGGGCACACTCAGGAGGCAGCTGATCGATGTTTCTCTGTCTCATCAATATTTCTCTTTCCCTTTCTCTTCCTCTCTCTGAAATCATTTTTTAAAAATTTCCAGACATTACCAGATGTTCTGTGAGACAAAATAGCCTTTGATTGAGAACCTTTGCATAGGCACATTATTTAATCCTGTAAGACTCAGTTTTCTCAGACAGGGAGAAATTTATGGGACTGACCCTATAGGGAATCTGTACAACAAAATGATATAATGTATTTCTGATGATTGCTGGCAATTTTCACAATAAGCCCTCAAAAAATGTACTTGCTGGAGGGTGGTTGTGGTGATAGTGATAATGGTGATGATGTGCTATCAGTGTGTACGGGGGCAGGAGGATACTGTTGAAATACACACAAATGTGTTTTTGTTGTCAGGATCCCCATCTCTCTGTTGGCCCATCTTCACTCAGCAGAGACATTCTGTGGTCACTTCCCCCAGGAGGGAGGACACAGCAGAATTACTCAGAGACCACAAAGAGGAATCACTGCCCATTCCCAGGGAATGGGTGGTCTCACTGGCATGGAAATAGATTTAGGGGTGAAAGAGCTGATGATGTGGAAAATATGTCCACCCTAGTCTAGAATAAATGTCCTGGGTGAAAAGGAGAGACCGGGGTGCTGGGAGGGGAACTGGAGATCAGAGGGGTGGCAGATAGGAGTAGCAGACCTGGAGGAGCCATGCCAAAGGGAGACGAGACTCCCTCCAGGGGTTTTCCATCTTTTGTGGGGTATCCTATTAGGGGGTCACTGTCCGTCTCCCATACTCATGGGAAGCAGGCAAGCTCAGTCATCCCATCTATTCTGTTTGTATGAGCAGTTCTTGCCCTCTGAGGCCTCCAGTCACTGAGCTTCCAGGTGTGACCAGCAGGGGATGCCATCCCCACTGCCAGCACACTGCCCGCAGGGCTTGGCCTGCCAGTGGGAGCTGCGCATGTCTGTGGTCCAGACGTCACCGGATACCCCAGGTGCTGTGACCTGTGGGACCACTCTTCCTAGACACCTAGATGTCCTTTGACACCTGGAGAAAGAATGTGTGTGGAAGAGAAAGTCACCCATACCTGCACCTCATCCTTTGGTGGACACAAAACCAGCGTTAAGACCTCCTTGAAGCATTATTATTTTATGATTTCTCTCTCTCTAATTTGCCAGGTTAACTGTTCTTCATAAATATAGAGTAGCTGCTTGCAAGATATTCAGGTGTCATCATTTTTAAGTCACAAAAGATTGAGATGTAACAAATTTAAAAAAATCAGAAGTTGGGCTACTTTAACAGACAACATGAATTGACTGTCAGAGGGAGCTTTCTTACACAATGCCAAATTAATGGCAATTTTACTCAGTTTTTATTCATCTTCTTCACTTTTACCGGCTAAGATTTTTAAATAGTGCCTGCACCCAAAGCCAGAGTATACTGATGGTAAAACAGGTCACCCATTTTTATAATCAACATTGAAATGAAGGTCAGAAATAATAAAACAAGTCATTTAGGTAATGACCATTACAGCTATTACTCCATTTTAAAGATAAGGAAACTGAAGCTTTGAAAAGTTAAATAACTTATATCACATAATAATTAAGTGGAGAAGCCAGAATTTAAGGACAGGCCTATAGGATTGCCATACTCATAATCAAAGGATACCCAGGTATAGATTTTACATATTTTATACCATTATTGCCTCACTAACTTGCGGATTTAGTTGAATGGCCACTTCTTTTCTCCCTCACTTGATCATTTTTATTCCAATTCCCTTCATTTAGAAAACCTATCACTATTGACAAGTTTGGGTTGGGTTGAGCCTGGGATTCATCAGAGAGAACATCTGGGCAGAACAAAAGCATGAAACTTTCCAAGAAGTTACGCCTGTGTGGTTATAACTGAGCCACGGACTCTCCCTCAAAAGTTAGATTCAAAGGGGACTATATTAAAAACTGAGTCATTCGTCTTTCAGACTAATTTTAAATGGTTAGAAAATGAGAAAGTCTGTGCAAATATGCTATGGGTTATTAAATCCTGATTTGGACTACACTGCAAGTGGGTGTGGGTAAATATCAGCCCCAGAATGATAATTACCCAAGTCCAGCGAGTTCCTACACTGCCAAAGATCCACTCGGAATAGATTTCCATTTTGAAATGCTGCAGAATCAGACTGCTGCTGACTTCTTATTGACAGTTAAAAAACAAAGCGAGGGGGAAAGTTAGACAACAGTTGCAGGGCTACCATCTCTAATATCTAGAATGTCATCCTATCTAATGAAGAGGGGATATGCTAATTGACCATCACTCCATCACAAAGATGGCTGCACCCACAGCTGAAGCCAAGTTCCTATAAGGAGCCTTAAGGAGCGATCAGCAGGGATCTGAGGCTACATGCTCCCTTACCCCCTTGGGGTTTGACAGGGGATCTCAGGCCATGCCCCCGCCTCAGCACCAGGCCAGGGGACATTAGGCCATGCCCCCCACCAGATGAGGCTTGACAGGGGACTTCAGGCCATTACCCCCACTCTGGCACCAGGCCAGGGGACCTCAGACTACACCCCCTGCCCAGCAGGGTTTGACAGGGTACCTTAGGCCAGGCTCCCTACCCTAGCACCAGGCCAGGGGATCTGAGGCTGCACCCTCCGCCTGGCTGAGCTTGCCAAGGGACCTAAAGGTGCACTCCCAGTGCTGGGTCAGTAAAACTCAGGCCATGCCCCCTGCCCAGCAGGGCTTTACGGGGGACCTGAGGCTGTGCCCCCCTGCCTGGTAGGGCTTGATGGGGGAACTCAGGCCATGTCCCCCACCTACTGGGCTTGATGGGGTTCCTCAAGGCACAACCCCCGCTCCTGGTCTGGGCTGGGGCACTTCAGGCCACGCCCTCCATCCTGGCACCAGGCCAGGGAACCTGAGGCTACAGCCTCTGCTCACAGGCTTGACAAGGGTGGGACTGGTTGGGTCTGGATCTAGTCCAGATCTGGGTCTCACGTGATTTTGAGGCACATGTGGGTGGGCAGGAACTTGACTCTGGGTCCCATGGTGAGCCCCAGACTCTGACAGGAGGAAGATTTACATATACATTTTACTAATTTTCTTTCATCTCTGACACTTCTATTATAGAGAAAGGGAAAATAGCAATATTAAATTATTTCCTCTAATTAATCCCCTTCTAATGTGCATGAATTTCGTGCACTGGGCCACTAGTCAGAAAACAAAATCAGTATGCTCTGGCTGGTGTGGCTCTGTTGAGTGTCATCCCATGCACTGGAATGTTTCTGGTTCAATTCCCCATCGGGCACATGTCACATTTCAGGTTGGAACCCTGGGCGCATGTAATAGGCAACCTATTGATGTTTCTCCCTCACATTGATGTCTCTCTCTCTCTCTTCCTAATATCAATACGAAATATGTATTTTTTAAATTATAAAAAATAATCTAATTGAAAAATGGGCAAAGGGCATAAAATGACAAAAGAAAGGAAGAAAAAGTGACCAACAATCACGTGGAAGATTTTTAAAATCACTGTTAATCTAAGAAATGCAAATGAAGACAGAAATATAATTGTTTTGTCTTCCAGATTAACGCAGACTAAAAATGGACAATACCCAGTACCAGCAAGAATTCAGGGGAAAATGCATTCTTGTATACTGCCGGTGGAGGGTAATTCTGTAATATCTATAAAATATTAAATTTGCCTACTTTCTAATTAACCAATACCAATTCTGGGTGTTTTTTCTATAGAAATGCTAAACATCTGCCTAAAGATACACAAATAGGTTCAGGAATACTTATAATAATATTAAAAAATTGGGGGGGTGAATTAAATTGTCATTATTGGGGGATTAGCTATAAGAACTATAATTCATTCTTAAATAAAATACTTGCATTAAAAACCAATTAGGTAATTATAGATATACTGACATAGAAAGATCACAATATATTATTCATAATATAGGGTTAGGCAGAAAAGGGTGTAAAACAGTGTCATATTCCATCAATAACGATAACATAATAATAATTATAAAAATTACCACTGCAACTGTTTACTGAAAGACATGTGAAAATATATAAACTAATCTGCTAATGTGCTGTGACTAAAGAGAAATTTCACTGCATGGTATAAACATTCTTGTATTTTGTGCATCTTTGACAATTAGCATGTGTTACTCTTTCCTTTCATTAACAATGCCCACAAAACATTTTTTCAGACTTGATGATCTAATCATTTCGCTTTGAAAGGCTTACAGAAAATGCTAGAGTAAATTGATGCCAATTCTAGGAATGATCGTTCTGTATCTGACCAGTGACAGTTCAGGATTTCTCCACGGGAGGGAATTGGGGACAGTCATCTAGCCCAAGGAGAGTGATGGAATCTGCTTTAACAGTGTTGTTGTTTTTTGTTTTTTAGTAAGACTAGGAATATATGGTTAGAAAATGTGGTTTGTTTTACAATTTTAAATACTTTAAAAGTCTCCAGTTTTTGCTACATATCACTCTACCCATGTAAGATAGCAACATTGATTCCTGTATTATTTCCCAGAATAACTGTGCAAAGCAAGTGAGTCAACACAGGTAAAAACAACCATAAATTCAAGGACACTCAACAGGTATGAAGGACTCTGTGACTCTGGACAATTCCAAAGTAATATAATAGCACATTGTATTTTTTTCAGAAGATAAATTATTTACTCAGTATTTTCCCTGTGGCCTGGTACCTAAATTGCTCTGCAAGCATATCTATGGCCACGGGATTTGCAACAAATCAATCACAGGGATTTGCATTCATCGTAGACCAACTCCTATGAAATGGGCCGATCACAGGAACAGTTTCACTGGACAAACACCAATGCCTGGAAATTATACTTAAAAGAACAGAGAGGGTATTACCATACCCACGGCATAGCAACCAAAACTGGATGTGATCTCCTGAATGGTGCTGCTATTGGTATTTGAGTAGGGGCTGTCACTGACATTAGTCATCTCCCCCAGATCCCGGAAGAGATGATCCTATCTCAAATGAATCACATGAAGACAGGTTAGGAGAACAGAACTTAGCTGCCAGCAGACCTGGCTTACCAGCCATGGACTGTTTTGTATGTAATTTATGACAAAGCAAATACAAACCCCAACACTCACTTTCAATTCCTCCCTTACTTTCCTCCACGCAGAGGAATTACAAAACTAAATACTCACTGCCTCAGCCTTCCTCACAGCAAGGAGCAGCCGGGGACACTGATCTTGCCAAGAAAACCTGCCAAGTCTTTCTTTTCTGATAGGAGAGACCGATAGAAGAGGTGTTTTCCTTCCTTGCTTATGAGTGCAGGTCTGACTGTGGGAGCCGTACCCAGTTCAAGGGGAGAAGGCTGAGAGCATCCCAAAGATGCCGGTCTTGATGGCCCCGAGGTGCCTAAGTCAGGGCCACCAGCTGCCTCCTCCCCAGATTCCTGTCACACCCATTTGTTTAGGTCACTGGTAGACAGATTTTCCATTACTTGCTCCAGAAAAACATTTTTAATACATACTTTATGTCTCTAAACAACCGTTTACTAATCTGTAAAATGGGGACAGTAAGAACGATCTAGCAGGTGGTGTACATACACACGTGTAACTTATATGCACACATAGATAAAAATCTATAATATATTCGTATTATTCATATCCTTGCTCAAATGATAGTCCTCCAAGAAGTCCTACCTGGCAACCCTATGGAATTAGCATCCCCTTATCATTATCTGCTTTATTTTTCTTCAGAGCAATTTTAATGAGAACTATATAGTATCAGTTACTTCTTTATCTGTTTGCTGTCCACAGCTCTCTACTAAAATGGACCTTCCATCAGGCCAGAAACTTGATTGTGTTTACTGCTGCAGTTACAGCACTTGGAATTGTGTTTAGTACCTAATCCTCATTCTATCCCTATTTATCAACGAATGAACAAAAAACGGCTGTCTGTTAAATGTTAATAAATGATAGTGGTTTAGTTGTAAAGTACAGAACGATGATTATTGTGCAAGCCATACCACTGGGAGAGACAGAGCCCGGAGCCTGAGAACAGAATGTCATCATATCCAGCCTGGATGTCCAGTACCCACGTGGAAAGGCATACACAGTAATGGCCTTCTTGCAAAAGCAAAATAAAGCAATTTCAATGTCCATCAGTGAGTTAAATAAATTGCGGCGCATCCATATTAAGAATAATGTGGTCATTCTCACAGAAGTGAAGGGAGCTGATGAGGGGAATGGGATGAGGGCTGGAAGGGAAGAAGGGGGGGGGCTCTTATGACAGATCCCTAAATAAAGGGGATCTCCCACCCACCCTGCTCTAGACCGGGACTGTCACTCGCCTGTTTGAAGCTCTGCGTTGGAAGGGCCTGAGTCCTATGGTGTTACAAATGTAACCTACACTGTGTATGTGTGTGCATGCACGTGTGTGCCACGCATGAGTGTGTTCTGTTCCTAACAGGCTTACAACATAACTTTTATTTCTCAAAGGAAGAACAGCTTATCAAAATGGTAAACCGGCAAAGGACCTCTGAGGTTATCCAATGTGGCTTATTCTTTATCAGGCAAATATCAGACTTGGTGAGATTAAGTTCACTTTGCCAGCATTTTAAGTATGATCATGTTAAGAGCAGCGGTTCTCAACCTTCCTAATGCCGCGACCCTTTAATACAGTTCCTCATGTTGTGGTGACCCCCAGCCATAAAATTATTTCCGTTGCTACTTCATAACTGTCATTTTGCTACTGTTATGAATAGTATGTAAATATCTGTGTTTTCTGACGGTCTTAGACACCCCTGTTAGCGGTTCTCAACCAGTGGGTCACAACCTACAGGTTGAGAACCGCTGCTATAGAGCCTAAGAACATCGGAAAACACAGATATTTACATTATGATTCATTACAGTAGCAAAATGACAGTCATGAAGTAGCAACGAAAATAATTTTATGGTTGGGGGTCACCACAACATGAGGAACTGTATTAAAGGGTGGCGGCATTAGAAAGGTTGAGAACCACTGGCTTAGAGTAATAAAACTTTGTAAACAATATCATACTGATGGCCCACTGGGAGGCAGGTGCTATGCTAAGCATTTCACACACATTGGTCCTTGCCTCCTCCTGACCATTCCAAGAGGCACGTTATTGTTCACTCTACTGTAAGAAAGCTTGGAGACAGGGCGTTACCAAAGATCTGAAATCCCCACCTTGTCAGAGACACGGGGTTCAAATTTAGCTGTTCTGACTCCACATGTCATTACATACAATGTAAATGTGATCCTCTGCACATTTGGGAAAACAATTCAAGGTCAATGTCCATGACATTCTCAAACATAACACTCGTTCTCACTTTATGGGAAATTACCGAACGTTGCTGATGGTGAATTATATTTACTTTTTTTAATTTTAATTTTCACAGTTATCTCAGATCTTGAAATATGCATGTTCAGCTCTGCAGGGATTCTAACAGGCGAACCAACACTTGCAAATTACTGTTATGTTTTAATTCTAATTGAACACCTTTGACCAACACAACCCCAAAATCCACACGCGCTCCCAAATTTGTACCGTTTAGCACTTTAAACGTAAGCTGTCTTCACTCCAGGATGAGCAGTCAAAAAGCTCCAATAATGCAGTCTTGCAAATAAAAACTAGATGTTTACCCTAGAGATCTAGCACATGCTCACATAACAAGATCATATCTATAGATAGTCACATCAGCATATCTTCTGTAAAAGCAAAATAATTCAATTTACATGCCCATTGATATGTTAAACAAATTATAGTACACCCATAGCATGGAATAATATTCAGCTCTTAAAAGAATGATTTTCCTAAAAAGCCTGGCCAGTATGCTCAGTGGTTGAGCATCAATCCATGAACCAGGAAGTCCCAGTTCAATTCCAGGTCAGGTTACATGCCCAGGTTGTATGGTCTGTCTTCTCAACAGAGGGCATGCAGGAGGCAGCCAAACAATGATTCTCATCATTGATGTTTCT
Source organism: Lasiurus borealis (assembly GCA_004026805.1). NCBI lineage: Eukaryota > Metazoa > Chordata > Mammalia > Chiroptera > Vespertilionidae > Lasiurus > Lasiurus borealis. The sequence continues at coordinate 43,785 of PVJN01004918.1, read as the reverse complement.
AATTCTCTCTCCCTTTCTCTCTCCAAAGTCAATAAAAAACATATTTTTTTAAAAAATGAACTAGACCTACATATATTGATGTGAATACAGTGTTAAGTTAAAAAAAAGCTACAGAAAAAAATAATAAAATATGACCTCATTTACTTAACATAGTCACATAGCTAAACTATATACTGCTCTCTGCAGCAACCTATATACATATATGCATTCATGCAGAAACATCTGGAAGATTCTCCTAATTTGTATTAATGGGACCACTAGTAGGTCGGAGAAAGGGATGCCAGTGTAATATTTCTCTGTTCTTCATTATGGGAATTTTATACTCCCCAAAAGAATGTACTCACTGATATTTGCATAGTAAAAAAAAAACGATCTCAGAAAGAGTCTAAAAGCATCAATGTGTCATGAGCCACTTAAGCAAATCTCTTTTCATGAGAAATGTCTCGCATACTACTGCTAGACAGTAGCATTTAGGAGACTCGTCAATTTACTTTCAAATTTAGAGCATCCACAAAAACGACACATTTTTATTTTTGATCAACCTCCCATACAGCTTGTGTTCGGCTCCAAGAAAGAGATGATCACTTGAATGCCTGTTTCCCATAAAAAGGATCACATCCCTCCCGCATCCCAATCACCCCTAATGAGGCAGCTTATCTGTGTGTGAACAGTTCCAGGAAAAAAAAAAACAAAAAAACCTTTAAAGTCACTTACATTTCTTTTTGAAAGAAAATAACAATACTCCTCGGAAAGCTAAAACGTGTTGAAGGAGGAAGGCGAGACACAGAAATCCCTTCCCACCATGTTCAGAGAAGAGAAGGAAAAATAGGTGTCTTGGAGCTTTCCCTCCTTAAGGAGTCTGTGCTTACTCCTTCTTCTAGAAGCTCCACACCATCTCCACGAAATTAAGAGGAAATGGGTTGAGGAGATTGAGGCAGTGAAAGCAAATTGTCCATTCACTCCTGGCCGCCTAGGAAGACATTACAGAACGTATTCCCCGGGATAATAAATAAAACTGATTGAGTGTGTGGTTAAGAACATTAGAGAAACCTGGAGTGCCTTTAAAAGAGTGTTGTGCCGAGAGAAGAGTATTAAAAAGTGAGGCATTTCCTCTCCGCACATTTAAATGTGGTGGCTCGGGAGAGAGAGGCATGCCTGAAATGGATAGGAGTAATTTCCTATCATTATGGAAACCTTAAACCACCTCTGACTGCTTATACCCTCATCTCGTAGCATCCTACTAAATTGCCGTTATTTGTTCCAAACAAACAGAAAGGCCCATGGTAAAATAGAGCAATTTAAGGCTGGGAGAATACAGGCACCTGTAATTCAATTTCATGCCAGCTGGTTTCACAACATGCTCCTCTACCTCTGCTTCTGACACAGGAAACTTCCCTCCAAGTTTAACAACTCTTCTGCTAAACTGAGGGCTCAAGGTAAGTGGACCTTCAATGAACAGAGGCGATCAGGGCAGGCGAGGTGTAAGTCAGTTCCCCAGGCAGTTCCACAGCCACCCAGTCCTCAGGCCAGCAGGGAATGGTTCAACTCGAAGGGAGGGCTAGAGAAGAAAGAAATGCTCCAAGGCAGTGGTCGGCAAACTGCGGCTCTTTGGCCCCTTGAGTGTGGCTCTTCCTCAAAATACCACGGCCTGGGAGAGTCTATTTTGAGGAAGTGGTGTTAGAAGAAGCTTAGTTTAAAAAATTTGGCTCTCAAAAGAAATTTTAATCATTGTCCTGTTGATATTTGGCTCTGTGGAGTAATGAGTTTGCTGACCACTGCTCCAGGGGAAAAAAAATTCACTAATTATCACCCCAAATCTCCAGCATGTAAGACAATAAAGGAAGATATAGCCCGGCCAGAGTGGCTCAGTGGTTGAGCAATGACTTATGAACGTGGAGGTCAAGTGCTTGATTCCAAGTCAGGGCCTATAGATGCCTGAGTTGCGGGCTTGATCCCCAGTGTGGGGCATGCCAGGAGGCAGCTGATCAATGATTTTCTTTCAATGATGTTCTATTTCTCTCTCCCTCTCATTTCCATAAAAATATTTTTTAAATGGAGGATGTGTGTGTCTGTGTGTGTGTTTGTGTATTTAGAAAAACTAATCTGTTTTTTGTGAAACACACACACACACACACAAGACTGTTAATAACAATAGCTGGTTAAAACATGATTGGTGGTGATATAATTGAATGAGTATAACAGAACATATCACTGTATTTCCTGCTATTTGTTGAGCTCCTAAACCTGGATCTACTTGCTGTTGAGAAGAGAAAGATACCACTAAGGAAAGAGGCTGGGCCTCTCAGAGTAAAAATTGTGGTCGGAGGCCATTAACATTGCAGGTATAGAAACTGGATCCCAGCCATGCATTGGGTTGGACGAAGTGAACTGACTGAGATCAATCACTCTCAGAGTGATGTGCAAGCCAGAATTTCCAAAACTGTATCCTCATTTGCCATCTTACCTAATAATAGAGAAACATGTAAACTGACTGTACCTCCACTATGCCCACAGCCAGAGTGAGTGTGCAAATTAACCCAAAAAAGATGGAGGTTAATTTGCATACATATCTGGGTCCTGGGAACCTCCTGGGCACCCAGGTCACTCCCAGCATGCCATGGGAGGGACCAAACCAAAAGCAGGCCATTCGGAAGTCAGCGCTGGGTTGCCCAGCTGCATCCTGGTGACCCAACACTGACTGTCCAGGTGACTGAGACCCAGAAAGTGAGTCAGGGTCTGATTTGCAGCCTCAGTAGAAGCTGTTGATCAGTGTACTTACCTCTTTTTTTCTCTCCCTCTTTCTTTCTGATATTCGCCAGCAGCCAGGCTTTTCCTTCTCTCCTGGCCTCAATGGGGGCTTCTATTAAGCCCCGCCTCTTTGATCAGGCCCAGAGATAGGCCTGGAGATGCCGGCTGGCATAAGAACCAACCAATCAGAATCAAAGGTGGGTGCTGTGGGGAACCAATGGCTGCCTAGGAAGAAGAGCTTCTGACACTGACTAGCATAGGAACTGACCAATGAGGACCAAAGGTGGGTGCTATGATGAGCCAATGGCTACCTAGGCAGTGGAACTTTTGATGCTAATTGGTATAGGAACCGACCAATGAGAACCAAAGGTGGGTGCTGTGGGGAGCCAATGGCTGCCTAAAAGGCAAAGCTTCTGACACTGACTGGCATAGGAACTAAATAATGAGAACCAAATCTGGGTGCTGTGGGGAGCCAATGGCTGCCTAGGAAGTAAAGCTTTTGATGCTGGCATAGTAACAGACCAATCAGAACCAAATTGGCCAGCAGAGGAGGGCAGTTGGGGGCAACAACAGGCCTGCAGGAGAGGGCAGTTAGGAGTGATCAGACTGGCAGGCAGAAGCATTTAGGGGCAATTAGACAGGCAGGCAGGTAAGCAGTTAGGAGCCAGGGGTCCCAGATTGTGAGAGGGATGTCTGACTGCCAGTTTAGGCCCAATCCCTGGCATCAGGCCTAAAATGCCAGTTGGACATGCTGCAAGGGATCCCCAATTGGAGAGGGCGCAGGCTGAGTTGAGGGAATCCCCCCTCCATGCATGAATTTTGTGCGCCGGGCCTCTAGTCCTATCTAATAAGAGAGTAATATGTAAATTGACCATCATTCCGAGACCCATGTGGTCAAAGAAGGCTGCCCCCAAGTGGACACAAAGAGAGAAGGTTGAGGACCACCGCACTCTCAATTTCTCCGATTATATAGGACAGAGGTGCACTACACAGACTGTATGAATATTGACAGGATGGTAATGGGGACTGGCATTCTCTGAAAGTTGCCTTCACCGGCCTCCACCCTCTTACACTCAGGTAACCATGAACAATTCCAGATCCAGGACTGAGTACCCTCGGGCCCAGGAGGATTCTAAATCTACATTGGCATCCACCTGTATGTGTAGCTGGGGGAAGATGAACATATAGGCAGGAGCTGGATGGCTTTTGCTTAGCAGAGTTGGGCAAATATCCCAGCTGCTGGCCCTTCCACAGAAATAGATGAGTTCTGGCCACAGGATGCAGGGGGAATTGCATGGAATTTGTTTTTGTTGTTGTCTTTTTTGTTTGTTTGGTGTGTGTGTGTGTGTGTGTGTGTGTGTGTGTGTGTGTGTGTGTGTGTTTTGTTTGTTTGAAGGGAGAGGGAGAGATAGAGACATCAATAATGAGAGAGGATCATTAACCGGCTGCCTCCTGCACGCCTCCTACTAGGGATCGAGCCAAAAACCCAGGTATGTGCCCTGATGGGGAAGCAAACCATGACCTCCTGGTTCATAGGTTGACAACACTCAACCATTGGGTTCCACTGCATGGGCTTTGGAGATCCAACTCTGGCATGCCATCCTAGCTCTGTCACCAACTGGCTGTGCTTTCAGTTCTATTATTTATGCAAGGAAGAACCTTAATAGAATATTTATAGAAAACTAGAAAATCCATTATTTATTGCTGGACACAAAAATTAGCCCAACTAGATGCCCTAGAGTGGTCGGCAAATTGTGACTCGTGAGCCACATGCAGCTCTTTGGCCCCTTGAGTGTGGCTCTTCCACAAAATACCATGGCCTGGGCGAGTCTATTTTGAAGAAGTGGCTTTAGAAGAAGTTTAAGTTTAAAAAATTTGGCTCTCAAACAAAATTTCAATCATTGTACTGTTGATATTTGGCTCTGTTGACTAAATGAGTTTGCCGACCACTGTCCTAGAAGTTTCTCTCCTTTGCTTCCTTTCCACCTTCATTTGGAAAAATAGACCATGAAGCATGTTTACTCCAAAAGTACCCACACGTCATAAGGAAAACACGACCCTAATCGTAAAATCATAGGCAAGCAAAGAAGATCTAGAATGTATACAGATAGTCTTCTAAGACTACAGCAATAAGTAACTGTAAAAAATAAAGTAGCCATTCATTTTTGCAGGTATCTTCACAAATACTTTCCATGGAAATTGGATCCGGCACCAACAAATGGGAAGCTATGAAATATAAACAAAAACTGAGTATCTGCAATGACATGCTCCAAATCAGCAACTTTTTTGGTGCTTCAGTTTCAGATGACTTTTATTTTCTGATTTTGGGGGCTCTCTTTTATTTAATATGAAGATGAAACTCCTGGTGAAAATACAATAAAACACTAAACTTATATGTTTTTCAACAGAGTACGGACTGAAAACATCATTTCAACAGAGGAGAGGGGAATAAAGATGCCAGGGTTCTCCTGGGTAATAGATCACCTTTCTTAGTCATGGAATTTTGTACAAACCACTCTCTGAGTTTCAGTTTTCTTATCTGCAGAATAGAAAAATTAGAGTAACAATTTTTCCTTATAAAGTGGTTGTAGTGATTAAATAAGACAATACACAAAATATAGCAATGGCTACTTATAAAGTGAGGGCTCAAGAAATGCCATCATGGTCGCAACTGTTATTGTTCTGGATCATTCTGTGAACCAATGATTCAACTCTCAAGCAAAACAAGAAGACTCCTGGAGACTGATACGTGGTATAGGGGATCCAATGACTCTTTGATCATTTTAATCAGAGTAATAACTAGGTAAGTGCTTTAGGGAGACGTCAAATCATTGAAAATAAAATTATGAGGATAGCCAAAGCCGGTTTGGCTCAGTAGATAGAGTGTCGGCCTGTGGACTGAGGGGTTCCAGGTTCAATTCCGGTCAAGGCCACATACCTTGGTTGTGAGCACATCTCCAGTAGGGGGCGTGCAAGAGGCAGCTGATTGATGTTTCTCTCTCATAGATGTTTCTAACCCTCTATCTCTCTCCCTTCCTCTCTGTAAAAAAATCGATAAAAATATATATTAAAATTATGAGTAAAAATTTAAAATCTTGCTGATGAAAAGTATTTGTCTAAAGATGCTAGTTTATGCCAGAGGTACACCCAGTGTTTGGAACTTTTTCCCCCCCATTAAAACCAATAGACTTTTGTTGAACATGTGTGATGAACTGGTCAGCCCGGAGGATATAAAGACAAGCTTCCGAATCGCCTTAAGGTGTGTCTCCTCTCAATACCCACAATGAGAGAAAACGTCTGCCCTTGAATGTTACTGAAAACAGTTCAAATTAGTTGAGGGCCAAGTGTGGGCAAGGGATTGAGCTGGTAACAAAACTGAGGCCTGCTCTAAATAGAGCCCGATCTCCTTGTGTGCCTCAAAGTAAGTGCCAAAGCAATTTTCAGAGGCCTTTGTACACGAGCACGGGCAGCTTTGCTGGAAACGAGGCATGGATTGCTGAGGTGACTCCTTGGCAAAAGCATGATGATTTCAACATGTGAGGCCTGGTGGCTTGGTCAGGGACCAGTCTCTTCAAACCATGCCCTGCACAGAGCCCAGGTTTTCCGGTGCCTCTGTCTTCCTGTTCACCTGGTACAGTTTTGCACACACAATGCAAGCTCAATCAAGCACTTATTACGCTGGCTGGGAAAATGCTCCCGGGTGGTGACCCGTGCCTTAACCCCCCTAATTTCTCCAGGTGGTTTGGGACCTGTTCTGATTTTAGCCCTGCCACACTCAAATGAAGCAGAACCCATTGCTTTCTGCTATAATTGTATTTCCCGCTGCCCTTGCTACTACCTCCGAAGGTTTCCTGGCAGGCAAGCTTGCAGGACTCCGAGGAAAAACACAGTAGCTGGAAAGAAATGACTGCAACCGTGTCTGGTGGAGGGCACTGGCAGTCCTCCCCACCATCCGGGTTAGTGGACCAACAGGAAAGCTCCAGTCAGTGACATTTGAATGGCAAAGCCCAAATTTACACTAGATTAGTAATTAAGGTGAAGGCTTTGGAGGGAATGACTCAAAGCCATTTCTAAAGGTAAATACACACTTTAAAGGTTCCCACACATACCCGACAGAATGACTTTTTTAAAGCTCAGGAAAGCACATGTAATGATTAGGAAAGTAAGTCCTTAGACATATTTGGGTCTAAATGCCAACTCTACCTCCGATTTCTCTGTGACCAGAGAAACACAGAGAGCATAACCTGAAGAAGCCTCAGTTTTCTCCTCTGTAGAACAAGATTCTAATAGTTCCAATTAGATGTTGCAATGATTGAATGCAGTAAGCGCCTTACTTTCCTACTATCTGAAGTAACTGATAACTCTTGGTCTTCATTTCTGGCCAGTGGAGATTAAGCCTTGGGAAGGGGAGAGTAGGTGAGCGACATACAGCATGGCTAATTGGATTTTTAATCTTCACTAGTGTGTTTAGCAACCAATACCAGCAATGTTTATCTGTTGGCTGCAATGTTAAATTGCCAGCCAATTAAATGCCAGAGGGAGCAACCCGTTACCTGGATATTTATAATGATTCATACTGTTTTCAAGGAGACATTTTAAAATTATTTCCCATCCAGAGTACACAAATAAAGCTGCAGTTGAATTAAAATGGGAAGTGTGAATACTCATCAGCCTAAGGAAGATTGTTTTTAAAGACTGACTGAGATGTAGTTGCTCAAAATTAAAATAAAGTATACAGAATAATAAAAGCTAAAACTAAGATAAATATTTAAGCCAATAAAAGGAAGTATATTTACTTGTACTTTTAAATAAGTCATAATGGTCTAAAGATTAGCTTTTTAGCAGCAGAAGCACACTAGAGGGAGGCATCTAAAGCAAGTTAAAGGAAAGCGGAGGTGATATATGATATGCCGGAAACACTGGAAGAACATCACAAATTTCTGTTAGTGAACCTGATAGGAAAAAGGTTATACCTAATACCTAATAATTGTGTTCCCAGAAGTTCTCCCCGTGATGGAATTCATACTTAGCTTTTCTCCAAAACCACGCATAACCCGTCTTTCTGCCCTCATCACATACTCAAGAGACTTGAGCTCTTCAAAGTGGGATGTGGGATGCCTGTTATAGCAATGGGAGGCACAGAGACCCCTGGACCTGAGTGGAAGATGAAAAGGACTACTTGACGTGTGCCTGTCATTTTCAGCATTCCAGGAGAGAGGCCAAGCTTTCTTGGGTAGATTATATCTCTGTCCTATAGGGAATGTCTGGTATAAACCCACTTAGATATGCAAATATAAGGCTAATGCCTATGTACTGTTCCTGCGGAAGTCTTAAGTCCATGCAGCAACCCAAATGCTTTGAGATGGTAGGCTTTTGGCTTAGTGAGGTAAAATGGGTTCATTTTATCAGCAATTTCCCCTTTCTGCTGTAAATTTTTTTTCTAAATATGAATGTTCGTTGGGCTATCTTGAAAATTATTGTGTGGACTGATATAGGGAGGGCATGTATTGGCTTTCACTGGTTTTGGCAGAGAATTTGCTCAGAGAGGATCATGGAGCTGGAACACTCAGGAGAGAGAGGCCTGAACTCTTCACTTCATGCTAGGTAAAAGCATAAAACCCACCTGGCCTGGGCTTGGTGCTGAGCTGGGTCAGGATTATTGCTGTCCTATCCCTGATGTAAGTGAGCAACTCAGAGCATTCCATCAGCTCCTATGAGTACCCGCCTTGGCCAACCAGGTCAACAGAGCGACAGGCAGGGGCTGGGCTTACTATGAAGAAATTGGAAGTTATCACTGTCAGTTATACTGGAGCAACAAAGAAGAGGTAGGAATAAAGGAAAGGGAGGAGGGATGTAAGGGAGGGAGAGAGAAGGCAGGTGGAGAAAGGTGGAAAATGAAGGGAGGAGGAGGAGAAAGAAAAAAAGGCAGGAAAAAAAGGTAAGCAGAGGAGAAAAAGGGAAAAGGATGGGGGAGAAAAGCAGAAGAGAGGAGGAGAGACTGGAAGGAGAGGGCAGTTATTCAGTGTCTGGAAAGTTAATATTCAAGAAAAATATTAATTTTGATTAAAATGTTCTATTATTCAACAAATAGTATAGAGAAAATTGGATAGATACATGCGAAAAAATGAAACTAGACCATCAACATATACCATACACAAAAATAAACTCAAAATGGATAAAGGACTTAAACATAAGACAGAAAGCCATAAAAATACCAGGGGAATCCATAGGCAGCGAAATCTCAGACATATGACGAAGGAAATTCTTCACTGATACTGCTCCTAAGGCAATGGAAGCTAAAGAGAAAATAAACAAATGGGACTACATCAAAATAAAAAGCTTTTGCACAGCAAAAGAAACCATCAACAAAACCATAAGAAAGGCCACTACATGTGAGAACGTATTTGCCAATGTTTTCTCTGATAAGGGTTTAATCTCCAACATTTACAGGAACTCATACAACTCGACAAAAGGAAGATAAACAATCCAATAAGAAATGGGCAACAGACCTAAATAGAAACTTTTCGAAAGAAGACAGAAGGAAGATCCAAGAGACATGTGAAAACATGCCCAAAGTCACTAATTATCCGAGAGATTGTAAATCAGTACCATCTCACATCTGTTAGAATGGCTATCATCAACAAATCAACAAATGACAAATGTTGATGAGGCTGGGGAGAAAAAGGAACCCTCATGAACTGCTGGTGGGAATGCAGACTGGTGCAGCCACTGTGGAGAACAGTATGGAGTTTCCTCAAAAAACTAAACATGGATCTCCCACTTGACCCAGTAATACCACTTCTAGGAATATATCCCAAGAAGCTAGAAACATCAATCAGAAAGGATATATGCACCCCTACATTCATAGCAGCATAACTTATCATAGCTAAGATTTGGAAACAGCCTAAGTGCCCATCAGCAGATTGAATGATTAAAAAACGGTGGTACATCTACACAATGGAATACTAAGCTGTGCTAAAAATGAAGGAATTCCTACCATTTGCAACAACATGGATGGAACTGGAGAGCATTATGCTAAGTGAAATAAGCCAGCCAGAGAAAGATACTCACTCATTTGTGGAATATAATGAACAGCATAAACTGATGAACAGAAACAGTTCAAGAGACAGAGAAACATTGATCAGACCATCAAACTTCGGAGGGAAGGTAGGGGAGAGTGGGGGTAAGAGGGGAGGGATCAACCAAAGGACTTGTATGCAAGTATAACCAATGGACACAGACACCAGAGGGGTGAGGTCATGAGTGGGGAGGGGGGAGGTAATAGGGGAATAAGGACACATTATTATCAATAAAGAAATTTTAAAAATGTTCTATTATTTTCTGTTAGCAAGTACTAATTTATTTCAGCCCTTTGTATTCAGCATGTCTCTATCTAAATAAACCTATGTTTCTATGAAAATCGAAGCTTGTTTTCTTACGGCCCACATAAACTTAAACCTTGTTTATTTAACCCAGATTAGTCTTTGAGTTTGACATGCTTGCCCTTCAGCAAAAGTCATAGGAGCCAGGTGCTGTGGAGCCAAGAGAAGGTGGGTCCTTTGTCTAGTTTCTATATTTAGGTTATACGCACTTGGTGGCCATGCCTACTCGGGCCACTGACTGGCTCACGGGTGTGATTGACAGGAAAGCAGGTAGGCACCTTCTCATGTCATTCAGACCTTAGGCATGGGTCTAAACTGCCTTTGTCCAATCTCTTCCCACACCAATCAGTGGGAATAGATTTGGAAAGTGTTAACCACAGCTTTTGCGCAAAGCTGTATCAATGGCGTGCCTATATTATTTGATCTTCCCTTGCTCCTTTCCTGTTAAGTAATAACCAGGTTATTACAAAAGCATCATCAGAATAAAGAATATCCAAAGAGATTCATCAGCATATGTAAGTATTCAGATCTCCTTTATTACAAATTGTAGAAATTGGGGACATGATAAGAAATGCCACGTGACATGCTCTCCAGCCTGAGCTCAGGATAAGACCTAGATGAGCCACAGGGAAGGAAGTAAACACGGAGATGGAATAAAAATGTACGCTGGCCAAGTACACCCAGAAAAAGGCCTGACTCGGAAACATAAGTGAAATGAATGAATGAATGAATGAAAAGAAAAGCTACAGTTTGATTCACGTGCTAAGTTATGTCACATTAACCTGAGAAGAGAGGTCAGATACCCAATAAATAACCTCATTTTAGCTAAGTGCTGCAATTAGATTTCCACAGTTTGTAGTCAACTTGTATTTTGGCTTAACTGAATGACATTAGTAGATGATGTTCAATTGTGAAAATTAGATCCATAGAAATATTTGTTGAATGAGTGAATATATGAGAAAGTAAAGAGTTAGAGGCAATGAGTACTTGTCCAAGGTCATATAACAAGTGCGAAAAATGTATAAAATTCTCCAAGTTTTTTGACTCTAAGTCTAGTGCTCCAATTTTGCCTTAATAATGGGTGACTTACCTGACCTCTCTTCATATATTGTAAGTGGAGAATAAAACTAAATACGAAGAAGAGATCAAAATGGCACTGCTGACCTCCTAATGAAGAAAAAATTAGTTGGGGAGGGAAAGACAATATTGGATTTTAAGCAGTAATGAGTAGCCATATTTGACTCAAAATACATAATTTAATCCATTGCAAGTATCTTCATAGAGCATTATTCATTCAGCAAAAGTACTGAGTACCTATTATATGCCAGGCATTGTACTAGGTAATAAAGTTCTTAAAAAAAGGTAGACATGTCTGTCAACCCCTGGACTTCTGATAGCCTCATCCTCTCATATACATTTAGGCAACAACATAAATGTGTATTAAAAATGGAAAAATGAGCCAAAACCAGTCTGGTTCAGTGGATAGAGCATCAGCCTGCAGCCTGAAAGGTCCCAGGTTGGATTCTGGTCAAGGGCCTGTACCTTGGCTGCAGGCACAACCCCAGAGGGGGGCATGCAGGAGGCAGCTGATCGATGTTTCTCTCTCATTGATGTTTCTAGCTCTCTATCCCTCTCACTTCCTCTCTGTAAAAAATATCAATAAAATATATAATAATAAAAAATGGAAAAATGCATTTCATGTGAAATCAAATTCCCTCTTTATACTAATAAAAAAAAAGAAAGTAAAAAATTTGCAACTTATGCTCCAGGTGTTATCTGATGAGAACTAGTATTTTGGCAAAAGTATCAAATCACTGAATATCTTGATAAAATGTTAATTTAACAGAAGTGATTTGAATTATAAAGATTAGAAAATGTTTTTGCTTCTCATATTCAATGTGCTCCTTACATAGAGGCTTCTCCAGCAATTACGAAGCAATCAACAGGAAGTTTCTATAATAAACTTTGAAAATCACTTAAATCACTCATATTTCATCCCAAATATGCCCCCAAACCTTAGGCTCTTGAGAGTGTTGTGCTAGCAACATTGGGGCTCCTCTCCATAGTCTCAGTGGGAAAGTAAGTGACCTGGGTTGAATTGTAGTATCTCCACCCACTCCAAAAAAAGATATGTGCAATTTATAATCCCTGGTACCTGTGAATGTGACCTTTAAAGGGCATTTAAAGACATAATTGAGTAAAAGATCTTGAGAAAAGATCATCCTCAGAATTAACAAGACAATGACAAATGTCCTTAAAAGAAGAGAAGACAAGGAGGAGGGGAAACACCCTGGCACACAAAGAAAGCCCCATGAAGATGGGGCAGAGATGGGAGCGGTGCTGCCACATGCCCAGGAATGCCTGGAACTCTAGAAGCTGAAAGGGACTAGGAAGGGTTCTCCTCTAGAGCCAGTAGAAGGAGCAAGGCCCTGTGGGCACCTTGATTTTGGACTTCCTATCTCTGGAACATGGAAGAGTACACTTCTGTTGCTTTACGCCACCAAGTTCAGAGGGATTTGTTCCGTCAGCCCTAGACTCTGATCAACTAGTATCACCGGGACGACCAACAGTAAACATTAGCAACTTCATTACCTCCCATGCCAGCTCAAGGTATGAGCAAGCCGTCCACTGTCAGAGAAGAACCTCCATGCATTTGTGGTTTTGATTTCTTCTCCTCAAAGTTGACTAAATCTAGGCTGATGAAAACACAGTCTTCTATTGGTCAAAACATTTCTAACCTCAAAATACTACCATTTCAAACAAACCAGCTGCCAAGCCAACAAAACCAGCCCTTGCCAGCCAGTAAAATCCATGATGGATTTATCAGAAACAGCAAGGAGGACCTAAATCATGACCACAGATCCTTCAGCCCATAGGACGCCGACCCAGATGAACCAGAGGGAATGCTGAGGCTGTGGACGGTGGAAGTTCTGAAGCTAAAAGAGCAAGGAGTTGTTTCACTTAATACTGATCACGTATCACAGAAATGTACACATGAAACCTATATGATCTTATCAACCACAATCACTCCAATCAATTTATTTTTTTTAAGTTGGAAAAAATAGCAAGGAGGCATTTGAAAACAGCATGCTAAATTTTTAACGTGCAGATGAAATTACTTCACTGTTTGCCTCTCCCAACAATTACGAGTAGTTCTGATTCTTTCTGCTTCTTTTAATTCATTTGTGCCCATCATCAATTTTGTACATGATACACTTAATTCCCAATAGTTCTACATTACCAGTTAATTGTTATATGACTGTCAAACTCAGTAGTTGTTTGAGGGTATGGAGGATATTACTTTTTTTTCTTCTACCCTCAGTTTCTTCCCAGGGCTGGGATAATTAACAAATTGGCTTATTTTTGTGTCCCAGCTTATCAACACCTACTCTAATATCATAACTATTTTGACTAAAGAATACCAACATATTGCAGTACAGGCAAATGTAAAATATCCAGAGGCATGATGCTTAATTATGTGTGGCTACACAGCTCACAGACATACTAACATTCAGTAGAAATATTTGACCCAAATCAATTCTAGCAACAACTGTCATCACATCTGAGAGCTCTAATATGCTAGGTATTTTTTTTTCACAAAGGAGAACAGAAAAATGAAAATATCTTCAATACAGCCTACAAAGTAATGTCTGCATAGAACATATCAGTCTAAACTCTGAAATACAGTGGTACCTCGAGATACGAGTGCCCTAACATACGAGATTTTTGAGATACGAGCCTTCGAGCGAGCAATTTTTGCTTTGAAATACGAGCAACATTTGAGATAGGAGTAATCGCTCGATTGGCCGGCTGCACACGATCCACCAGTTGACCTCGACTCGAGCGTCTCATAGTTTCCCACGCCTCAAGGTTACGGAACGAATTAAACTCGTATCTCGAGGTACCACTGTATTACATATTTTGTTATATATAATTACTATAAGTCAACCCTAGTTCAAAAATATCTCAAATACTTTTGGAAAAATTCATAATTTTATGTCAACTTGACTGGGCCATGAATGCCCCAGACATGTGCTCAAACATTACTCGGGCGTGTCTATGCGGGTGTTTCTGGATGAGAGTAACATGTGAATGGGTAGACTGAGTAAAGCAGATTGCCCTCCCTCAAGGGTAGGCCTCATCCAGTCAGTTGAGGACCTGATTCAAACAAAAAAAAGCTGAGGAAGAGGTAACTTCCCTGCCTGACTGCTGGAGCTGGAACCCTGGCTTTTCCCACCTCTGGACTCACACTGAAATAGTGGCTCTTCATGGGCACAAGCCTGCTGCTCCTGGACTGAAACTTAAAACAGTGTCTCTCCTGGTTCTCAGGTCTTCAGTCTTAGAATCAACTACACATGGGCTCTCCTGGGTCTCCAGGCTGCCAACTACAGATCTTGGGACGTAGCTTCCATAATATATATGTGTATGTTTATACACATTAACAGGCAGACTAACACACGCGCACATACATACACACATACACACACACACACAGACACACACACACACACACACACACCCTACTATCTTATCTGTCTGGAGAGCCCTGACAGAGTACAGAGTACAAAGAGAGTAATACAGGATACAAACGTTTGCAATGGAAGCCCCAGTCTAGGTCCTGAGGCTTCCAATGCAAACAGAACCGACCAAAAGCCCATGTGTCAGAACTTTTTCATTACTCATTTAGTCTGAAAATAAAGACCACTGGGTATGCATATTCATAATTTCTTATCCCTATTTTACCCATAGGGCACTTGATCCTGGACCTGGGTCACTACTCAAAGGGATTCCAATTGTTATAGCATGGGTCTGGTACATTTAGCAGTGTTAATTTTATCTTTGGTTTTATTAGTTCACATCTCATCTACCAGTTTAGCTACTTGCATGCTCCCTGCACGTGTATACATATATGCGCACACATGTGTGCTGTATGAGAGGCACATCCTTCTACGGCTAGTTCAGTTAAATGCTGACTTAGGAGGTAGCAAGCAAAAATATGTCTTTCGTCAGATATCAAAGTTTAAGGAGCAATAAATTTTCACAAAACATGTCAACAATTACTGATAAGACATAGGTAGTTTCAATATCTCTTTGAAAGAACCCTTGGTTTTTTTCACAAGTAGAAAAATGGCACAGGTCTTTCGTCCATATGGTGGGGAAGAGTTGACGTTGAGAAGTCAGGAGACACAGTTTTAGGTCATAGTTTGACCCAACTTATGAAATTCGCCTCCTTGTGTAACCTTCGGTGCCTCCCTTTCTAACCTGGAAAATGGGGAATGAGAATACCTGCCTCCGAAGGGTGGCACTGGCTATGCAATGGGGCAGTGGAATGAAGCTCTGAGCCCAGTGCCTGGAACACATTAAGTGCTCACGAGGTAAAGGTAATGCATAGAGATATTTAGGTTAAACTCTAGCAGCAATTTCCTATTAGAATGCATACCTGAAAAGTTAATATTAAGTCCCGCAGACACTCAAAAAAAAATCATGAATTTGTTGGAGGGAATACAAGATGACATGGCTGCCCAGGTCCAGCAAATGAGCATTTATTTACTAAGTGCCTAGTTTGCACCCGGCACCGAACACACAACACAGCTCAATCAGTGCACTGCCTTCTCCCAGCCACAATGCACAGCGGGTCTTTTCCAGCGAGCTTCTGTGTGCCAGGCTTGTACGTGGTGTTTGGGAGTGGGCGGTGAGCAAATGTGGGAGTGCCTGGCCTCAGGGAGCTTCTAGTCACTAAGCTGCTGGGGATACCTGACTGAAAGAAACGCGGGTCCAGGCAAACTTTCCCTGTAAAGGGCCAGGTGGCAAATATTGGCGCCTTCGCAGGCACGGTCTCTGCTGCCACTGCTCTCCTTTGCTCTTGTAGCACAAAGGCAGCCCTGTAACGTGTTAATGAATGAGCAGGGCCATGTGCCAATAAAACTGTACCTTCAGAAACAGGAGACAGGGGGACCGTGGTATAGACATCGGGATAGCGGGAGACCCATTCATTCCCAGTCTAGGGGAGTGAAGAAGGGCTTCAATTAAAAGAGGGGAGCTGCTGAGCTGCGCTTTGAAAAACCACAGTCTCCCTAAAGGCCAGCAAGAAGTGAACGCTCTGAGGGCAGCAGGGACAAACGGTGCAAAGACATGAAGAACTTGAAGGACACGGCTTGTTCAGCAAGCACGAGAGACCCTGAGAACTGAGACCGGGGTCAGAGAAAAGTGAACAGTGACTTTGAAAAACCCTCTCTGTATATGGCTCCGTGGTGGTTGGTAGCAAAAGGTCATATTATCTATCAGCATTTCCAAAGGTTGAGCTGCATTTCCGCTCCCCAAACTAAATGATACCATGATGCAGTTCAAAAGCTGGTCCTATCAAATTGCCATCTAATCATTTAATTAAAGCCCCTGCTGGCACCAGCCATCCTCAGGGCCCATTTTTCATTTGGGCACATTTCATTACACTTTTCAAAGCAAATTTGCCTTTTCAAAGGCAAAAAAATGCAAATGACTAGGTTTGAAAGGAAATGCATAAAGCTCTGCATAATGACAGGGATTTTCTTGGAAAGCAGGAAGGCACAGAGTTATCTTTAGGGGCCATGGGTGGCTTATCAGTCCTATAGGACCGTTACGTGATATTTCATTACTGCACCGGGATGCGGAGGAAGCAAAATATCAAGTACCAGAAAGCAAACAGCCATCCCTCCCCAGGCAGTCTCCTTTTTCAGCATCATTGCAACCACATTTTGAAACAGGATGCATCCTTTGGACCAGCAAGACCAAGGCAGGCATTGACAAATGGAGGACATTTATAGTGTGGCCAAGATAATGATGAGAAGCTGGGAGGAACTGGCCTGTTCCAACAAGAACACCTATAGGCCAATTCACAAAAAGCATCGATAAGGCAAATTCAAGTACGTTAAAAAATTCTCAGGCCTTGACTAGATAGCTCAGTTGGTTAGAGTTTTGTCCGCATATAATAGTACGTAGGTTGTGTAGTTGATCCCCAATCGGGGCACATACAAGAATCAGTGGATGCCTAAACAAGTAGATGATCCACCCCTCTTTCTTTCTCTTTCTCTCTCTAATCATTAAATAAAAATTAAATAAATTCTCAGGAGTAAGAAAACATCCACTTCCGAGGCACTTTGTGGTATTCACAATAACCGAATGAAAGTGACCTCAACAGTAAAAATCAGCACCTTCCTCCTCAGTTCATGGAAACTCTTGGAAGCACTGCAACCCAATTATTGGTGCTGTTCACTTTAAAAGATGAAGCTGCAGCACGGATTTTATGAATCCACAGACTCCAAAGTGAGAAGCAACTGGTCCAAAGGAGAGAGAATGATACAAAATGAGCACCTGTTCAATCCATTCTAATTCATTCTTTCCCGTCCAGGAGAGAAGGAAAGCTTACCTTCAGGATGTCGCCCCGTGAAAGAACTGCCAGCAGCTGGTGGAGCAGCAGCATCACGGTGGGGCTGAGCATTGAGACAGATTTCAAGGTTGCAGACTCTCCTGACTTGTGGCCAGAGTGCAAGTGGATATTTCAACACGAGCTTCTGACCAAGGGAGTTCACTCGTATTTGAACCAGGGCTGAAGAGCTCAGCTAAGACCTCAGTCTGAAGTAAGCTAAGACCTCAGTCTGAAGTAAGCTAAAACCCTCACTCTCTTCCTTACAAAAAGGGGTGCCCATCCTGGGCCAAGCCACCTGCAGATCCAAATAGGTCAGATGTTACCCCAAATGCAGCATTCACTTCAGAGTGCTGTCCCACCTTGGGGGAAAACTGGAGCACAGTAGAACACTGTGACATAGCCTGTCTATGGGTTTTTTGCCCTATGTCAATTTCAATTACACTTAAATATAAATACAGAAAAGTGCACCTATCATAATCATAAACCTTGATAAATTCTCACGTGAACACACCTGTGTAGTCAACAACTAGGCACAAACAAAAACATAACATTACTATATCCGGAAGTTACCCTCCTACCTTCTTTTGGGATAACCACTGTCCTGACCTCTAACAACATTAGCTAGTTTTGCTTGCATTTTGCATAAATGGAATCACACCATATATTCTGTCTGGATTCCCTGAGTCGATATTAAATTTGTGAGATGCATCATACCATTAGTTCTAGTTGTAGATGGTTCTTCCCCGTCGCTGCATAGATTTCCATTATGTGAATATACCACAATTTATCAGTTCCACTACAGCTGGTTGCTTACCTTATTTCCTGCTTTGGACTATCATTAACAGTGCTGTCCTAAAGATCTACTTGTCTTTTGGTGAGCATGGTGGATTTTGATCTTGCCACTGTAATATAGGGGAAAAAATGGTGGTGCGGCATTTTGACATAGCTGTGTCCAATTTGTCATGTTGAAATGTGAAATCTCCATCTTGTGTTTGGAGCAATGAATAAAGGAAGCATTCTTGGTTCGCATCCTGTCTCTGAACCTCTCACCATGCTCAACTCTGCCCCTGGCCCTCCCCCATCCTGTCCAGTTCAAGAGGCTGAGACTGGGGAGAAATGCACAGAAATGAAAGAAGCCTGGCAACTTACATGTGGTATTAATCACCCTCCTAAAAGGGACAACAAAATATGCTTTTGAAACCACACAAGCATTCCTTAAAGGGGAATTTTTAGGTGAGAGTGTTTCCTGCCTCCAGCACAAGAGTCAATAATTATAACAGCCTCTATGAAGAGTATCAAGTAGTAGCAGTTGTTGGGAGAGAGAATGTATACACCTCACTATAATTCAGGCCTCCGGATGGGAAAAGCTCTGGAGTAAAGAGGAAAAAAGAGAGAAACTCTGCCTGCCAGGAAAAGGCTGGGGTAGAGAGAAGTGAGCAAGGCTTTGGGGCATGGTGATGAGTGGGCATTTGTTGGCGTCTTCCCACCAGGGGTCCTTTTATTCCTCCTCCTTAATCTTATCCCACATCCCTCGTCTATGTGACTGCAGTGGGGTACTGACCCAGTTCCTGGCTGTAGGAGTGGACACTGATACCCAACCAGGGTACCCCATCTTTTTAACCATAATAATTGGTTTGGGGAAGAGGTTTCAGCCACTTGCGAGCCAATCAGCATAATCCCTCCTCTTGATCCCAGACATTACCTCTTAGGGCATTCAGACACATTCTGGACTAGTTGGTGTGAAACATAAGCCAGGCAGAGAAAAGCTGGATATACGGCAGAGAAGACAGGAATATGTTCTGATAATATCATTTTGGTCCTAGATGAAATTGCACCTTACTGGTAGACCTGATGTGAGACAAATTTTGGATCTTTCTTCCACGAGTTGTTTTTTAAATATATTTTTATTGATTTCAGAGAAGAAGGGAGAAGAGGAGAGAAATAAAAACAATGATGAGACAGAATTATTGCCTCGCTGCCTCCTGCATGCCCCACACTGAGAACTGAGCCCCCAACCAGGGCATGTACCCTGACTAGGATTTGAACCATGGCCTCCTGGTTCATAAATCAATGCTCAACCACTGAGCTACCCTGGCCTGGCAGAAAGTTCCAAAAGTAAAATGTGATGTTTGATCTGGGCCTGAAAAATATAAGGCATTCAACTAGTAGAACTGACATTAAAAGTTGTTCCAGAAGCAAGCATGGTAGGAGGCTCTGGGGACAGGTCCCCAGGCTAGAAAAGGCATCAGAGCATAAAGAGAGGTGGTATTCTTCACGGATTAAGATAGATCGGGGGTTGGCAAACTTTTTTTGTACAAGACCAGAGAGTAAATATTTGGGATTTTGCAGGCCAGGTGATTTCTATCACAACTACTCACCTGTGCCAATGTAATAGGAAATCAGCCATAGGTAACAGGTAAACAAATGAGCATGTTTCAATAAAGCCTCATTTATGGACATTGAGCTCTCAATTTCACAAAATTGCCACAAATCTCAAAACATTGCCCTCCTTTTGATTTTTTCAATAATTTAAACATTTAAAATTTATTCTCAGCTCATGGGCCATCATCTACTGACCCTGGAGACAGAATGAACACAAAATTTCCATGTTCATATTCTTCTTCCACCATATCCTAGCCATGGGAGATTGTCCAAATTATCCCTCTGCACCTGTAAGTTCACTGACAGAACAGGGATCGTTATAACAGCTAACTTGTCATTTCATTCCAAGAATTAAATAATTGAATCCATAAATAAATGCTTAGCAAAGTGTCTGATACACAGCACCCAACAAAGGTGAGCCATCTTTCTTATGATTGACCATGAAGGTCCTTTCGTATTAGGCTACACATCTTAATAGCAGAAAGCCGTCAATGTTTTCTGAGCAGAAAATGTACAGAGTTGTGCCTTCGGAAGTACCTATTTTAATTGGCCTAATGCAGTGGTCAGCTCAGAGTTGTGCCTTCGGAAGTACCTATTTTAATTGGTCTAATGCAGTGCTTTGGCTCCTTGAGTGTGGCTCTTCCACAAAATACCATGGTCTGTGCAAGTCTATTTTGAAGAAGTGGTGTTAGAAGACATTTAAGTTTAAAAAATATGGTTCTCAAATTTCAATCGTTGCACTGTTGATATTTGACTCCGTTGACTAATGAGTTTGCCAACCACTAGCCTATTGTGTACCAGCTTGGAAACCCAGATGTTTGTTAGAACCTTGCTTTTCGTTTTGGTACAATGTTCACTTAAAAAAGGGGAGAGTCAAGATTTTCGTTTTGGGGTTTGTTGTTGTTATTGTTGTTTTAATGGGGAACAAAGAGGCACCATCTGACCCTAGCTGGTTTGCTTTAGTAGAGAGAGCATCGGCCTGCAAACTGAAGGGTGCTAGGTTTGATTAGGGTCAAGGGCACATGCCTGACTTGCAGGCTCAATCCCCAGTAGGAAGAGTACAGGAGGCAGCCCATCAATGATTCTCTCTCATCATTGATGTTTCTATCTTTCTCTCACTCTCCTTTCCTCCTTGAAATCAATAAAAGTTAAAAAACAAACAACAACAACAAAAAAACAGGCACCATCCTCCCAGTCTCATGACACACACTTCTGTAAAAACAAATTATTTCTCCCCACAGTGACTCAGCTGAGCAAACACATTTTTTCCATGGTCACTTCTGATTTGAACTTCATTTGTCAGTTTTGATAATTTATTCATTGACTAGTTAGTTCAGCCAAATCTTATTAACTGTATCTCTGTCTGAGCCCAGATGGTATCTCATCACACAGATAATGGGGAATCAGGCCCCAGACTGTATTTGTCAGACACCCCACTGGGTAACTGATAACCGAAGGATGGTTCAGTAAAGTTTTGCATTTAAGGTCTCTTAAGGTCTTCTTATTCTCTTCACCACTCCCCTCTCCTACACACACTAAAAGATCTTAACCCCATTTGAGATCATTAGCAAATCCCAGTCTTCATAAATATCACAGGGGAGCTAATGAGATGACTTACAGAAGGTTTGCCGCTCATTGTAGAAGAGGGCCCCAAGCTAGTTTAATTTCTCTGGTCCATGCTGCAGGGAAACCAATTAAAGTTTGCTTTTTCTGGAATCATGAAAACAAAAAATAGTATAATTTGGGTGACTAAATCTGTTAAAGTCAGAGACTGGTATCCATATTAACAGCAATAAACATGGGCAATAAGAGATGCGTATTTTTCTCCAAACCTGCCTCTGACTTGGGCAGTCACCCAATAAGCAACAGGTATTTGTTGAGTATCTACTGTATGCCAGGCACTATATCATCCGATGAAGGTTTTACAGTTACCCCAGAGAGCAGGTCCCATTTACCCAGTTTTACAGATAAGAAAGGTGAGGTTCAGAGAGCGCATGCTCTCACCTGGGTTCATAGAGCTTGTAAGCCTGTGCTCTCAGACCTCACTTTCTCTCCCCAGTCCCTCCTCTCTGCCACTCATTGAGTCAGAGTGTCCAATGGAGCACTCTTGGCTCAGCACCAACATTTGCCTCCTACAGTAGTGGGCAAAGAGTTGAATATGGGTCCTTCATGCTCTTTCACAAGTCCATCTCTGTATGCTGTTTCTTTACATTGATTTTGATTGCATTCATTTTCAAAAGTTCCTCTTCAGGATGTTTCTCCTCCTCTGAGAGAACAATATATATCCCCATTTTACCGTCAAGAAATGAAGCCTGAGAGAAATAAAGTAACTTGCTCCAAGTCTGAAACTTGTGGATGATAGATCCCAGTATTTATTAGATTCCAAGACTTTGAGGAAAGTCATCAAGGTTTCCTGGAAATCCCATTCTTATATATAATGTTATATCTCTTCTAGAGACCACTGTATAAAAATAAAGATAGCCCAGCTCGTGAGGCTCAGTGGTTGAGCATCAATCTATGAACCAGGAGATCAAGGTTCGATACTTTGTCAGGGCACATCCCCAGGTTTGAGCCCCATTCCCAGTAGGGGGCGTGCAGATGGCATTCCATCAAAGATTATCATCATTAATGTTTCTATCTCTCTCTCCCTCTCCCTTCCTCTCTGAAATCAATAAAACTATGTATTTTTAAAAAATAAAAATTAGGCCTAGCTTGTTTGGTTTAGTGGATAGAAAGTCGGCCTGTGAACTGAAGAGTTCAGGTTCGATTTCAGTCAAAAGCACATGCCCAGGTTGCAGGCTCAATCCCCAGCGGAGGGTGTGCAGGAGGCAGCCAATCAATAATTCTCATCATTGATGTTTCTCTCTCTCTCTCTTCCTCTCTGAAATCAATAAAAATATGTATTAAAATACAAATTACAAGTAATTCCTTAGACCCTTAAAAATTTATACACATATACATAACTTATTTATGCTAATATTAAGCTAATAATTTGAGCCTCGGGTTCTTCATCTGCTAAATGGGGCTAATAAGACTAATATCACTAAATTGTTGTATGAATTAAATAAGAAAAACAAGTAAAGCATCAACAATAAAGGTAAGACATTTATTCACCTGTCTTATCTTTCCCTCTATGTCCATCCATCCCTCCACATACTGCCTCTCCAACGCTCTATCCATCACATATGTTTGTTGGCAGAAAGGGAAGAGTTGATGGTCTGGAAAGCTGCTGGGTTCCTGGTTCAACTCTGTCACCAGCTCTATTGCTCTAGCCATCTTCTCTTCCAGGTTCTGTGACCTCATCTGTAAAACGAGGCTATTGCTGGATCACCTCTAAAGTGCTCAATATTCTCAGAGTCCCCACAAGCTCATCATCATTAGAGCGCACCACTGGATGTGACAAGTACATTCAGTTTCCCGGAGCAATCGGCGAGCGGATGAAATTATGTGCAGTTCTCTCTTAATGATCCAGCTGGTGTGGCTGCCCATACATTTTGGAGAGAGCTCTCACTAGTCTGTGGAGTGGCTGATGAATTTCACAAGATGATTTTATTGTGGTTATATAAACAGCTACTTTCAAACTACTGCGGCTATGTTGTGCTGGCATGAAAACCTGCCTTGATTAAGCTGGGGATATCAATCTCTGACTATTTATATGTCAGAAAGATTAAGAAAGAAGAAATAAAGGAGGGCATAACCCCATTTGCATTAAAATACTCTTATTTTTCTAAGGTTTCAAAACACCATTAGGAAAGGGGCCTTTGGATTTATCAACAAGATAACTGCTTGGTGACATTCGATTAAACTCAGTTAAAAACAAATGAGTAGCAACAGCAAACACTTGGAAGTTGGGTAGATCTAGTTTTAAATCCAGGCTCTTCCCTAATCAGCTATGTGACTTTGGGCTATTTACCTAAGAATAATACTTTGATATCCTCAGTTAGAACATAAGTAATATTTAACTTGCAAGATGATGATGAGAATTAATGAAATAAAATTTGCAAAGCATCTAATAATGCCTCTGTCTCCGAGTACCTAAAAAAAAAATATATCCTAAACAGGAATCAGGATTTTTCTCCTACAAACCTGCTGTGTGCAATCCAGTCCTGACTCAGTGGACACTCCATCATCTAGCTGCACCAATCAGAAACCTAAGACTTAACCTTCCTACTGCTTGTAATCCTCCCCTTCTCATTCACTTCAATGCCCTGCCCACTTACCTCTCAAATCTCTCCAATCCATCCCTCTCACTTCATCTCCATCTTCACCATCCTTTCATGCCCCACCTGTCGTATCTGAACTGCACTCCCCCAGCAGAACTGGCTCTCCCCATCCACTTGTCCCCTCTCCAGGTGATGCTCCACACTGCAAGCAAAGGGGTCTTGTAGGAAACACATCTCCACATGATTCTCCTTGCCTGTAAGTCTTCTGGGGCCCTTTATCCTCCTAAGATGGGACTAAATTCTTCTCATGGCCTTCAACGCTCTGCCCACACTGTCCCCTGGCCACTCCTTCAGCTCCATCTTCTCCTGGCACCCGCCTCGCTCTCCAGGTTTCAGTCGCACTGGCCTTCCTGGCATGCCTTCAGGGGTCCTGGTACTCGCCAGCCATACAGCCTGCACTTACGCTTGAATACTATACCCCAATCTTAAGAGCCGTCGTCCCTGACACTACAGGCAAGTGCTGCCCTATACATGCGTTCAGAGCTTCTCAGGCTTTTCTTTAGAGCCTCTGGTCGCTTGTGGTCAAATATTTGTATAATCCCTTGCTTAGTGTTTGCTGTAAATTCAGTGGGCCGGAGGCATCACTGCTGACATGCTTACCTTTGTTGCCTGGGAACTAGCAGAGAGCCAGGCCCAGAGAAGGTCTTCCATAAATATTTCTGAGTGAAGGGATAAAAATTCCCTAACCCCCCTCTCTTTCTTCTCCAAACATTTACTAGGTGTCTCCTGTATACAGTTACCGCATTTGATAGCATTAACATTCTTTTCCAAACTCTGCTTGAACATTTTCAATAACACAGATATCACTGCTTTTACAATTCTTCATTTGCAGGAAGTTCTGATACTCATTCTTTTTCAAAACAAGAATTTTATCTTTATGAAATGTATCTATCCATTTGTAGGCATGGCATGGCTTATGGTATATACTAAAAAAAACACACACACAAAGAGAATGAAACCATTGATATTTGCAAGAGCTCTTAGCATCTGTTAGTTAACTTGGGCCCCCAACTATGTGGTGATATTTATACTCTGTTTGAACGGCTCCAGAAACTTCAATAGCATGTCAAGGGCAGAGAAAAGGCAATCTATTTTAAAACTTGTCTAACTTCAAAAAAAAAAGAAAGATATGAAGGTATTAGTTTGCAAGGACAAAAGAAAAGAAGAGGCAAAAATAATTGAAGTTTTAGCCAGGCCAGCATGGGTCAGTGGTTGAGCATCAACCTAGAAACCAGGCGGCCAAGGGTTGATTCTGCCAAGGTGCATGCCATATTGCAAACTCCATCCCCACTAGGGGGCATGCAGGAGGCGGCTGATGAATGGTTCTCTCTCATCATTGATGTTTCTCTCTCTCTCTACCTCTCCCTTCCTCTCTAACATAAAAATGTATTTTTAAAAAACAGGTTTAGAAACAAATTTTAGTGCAATCATACATTCATCACACACCATACAGACGGGAGCCCAAGTTAACTGATAGACACCATCACAAAACTTTTTGTCAGATTATCTATCTTTGCCACTGGACCATGAGTTTCTTTAAGGTAAATTCAGATATCCATAGTGTATGTCTTTCTCCCAGCACTTAGCACAGTAGGCCTTTAATACATGCTTGTGAGCAAAAGAAACAATGAGTATTATAAGAGACCTGATTCTACATTATATACTAAAAACTTGTATCCTATTCTAGACTCTAGCATCGGATGCTGTGTGGTCTACTGAGGTCACCAAAAGCTTGAGAAAGAACAATGGCTATACTAGACTTACGGTTTTCAAAGTTGTAAATCAGTACACAGAATGAGATTCTATTTGCATAAGAGAAAAGCACATCATATGTCTAGACTTCATATGAGAAGGCATCCTCAAACTCTTAACAGTTGTTCATAGAAATGTAATTTACCAAAGTGGGGGTACATAGACACATTTGCTTTTTATTCTGCAAAGAACTATCGTTTTTTTATTTGTTCAGGCTTTGATGTGATTTTATCTTAATTCACAATAAGTATGTATTACTTCTATGATTCAAGGAAATAACATACAGAGTCATTCCACAGTTAGAGGCTAGGAAAGGGTCTGGATCCCTTGAGAAATGAATAATGAGAAAAGCAATGAAGACGTGCAGCCTAGAGAAGGCCAAGGTGAATGCAGTAGCTGTCTTCAAATACTGTCGGGTCTGTTGTCATGCAGAAGGGAGCAGGCTGCCCTCTGCAGGGCAGAATGAGGACCACTGCATGGGTAGAAGGCTCAAGGATGCAAATTTCCCACCTCTCACCTACTTATTATTTAACAATATAATAATATTGGATTCTGGTATTCTTTCAAAGCAGCCCATTATAAATCATGAGAAGCCCTCTGCCACAGAGACTCTTTGAGCATATTTCTGGGGTCTGAAAGCCCCTATTAAAAGGTTGAAAGAGTGCTGGTGTGTATATATATTTTTCAGAAGCGGGGCTCTACAACTACCTTCACCTTCCTGTGGGATTCAGTCACTCCCCAAATAAAGGAGAACTAATTGGGGCTAAATGACTATTTATCATTTCTGACATCAAGGGGATTCATACACTCTTCACATTTTTATCATCTCATCTATACCAAGTATTAAAATTTAAGGGAAAATGGAGTCCTGGAGTTTCTTGGCTCCTCCTCTATGCAAATTGTTTAATTTCAAAAATTTGTTATGATAGTAAATTGATGGCAAAAACTATGTCTTCTATATGGCTATATTTCCCCTCTTGTTAGCACAACTTCTTATATAAAGTAGGTGCTTAGTAACTTTAATAAACCCATGAAGCAACACATAAACAAACCCTGATGGTAGATTTTCCTCTTGATGTTATAATTACATCAGCAAAGCAGAATTCTGTGTAGTACTTGATGGTGGCACAATGATAATGATGATGGTGATGATGATGAAAATTAAAATGGTATTAAGCATTACCATGTGTCAAGCACTTTGGTAAGCATTTCATTTGTGATAGCATGGGCGATACAGCATCTCTGTAATGAAAACTATGCTTAAATTAAATAACTTATCAAGGTTACATAGCGAATAACTGATTCAAACCAAGGCAGATCAACTCTATCATGTGAGCTTTTACCTTGTATGAGAAATTCTACCAACGGAGTATAGTTACCTGGGTTTGCATCTAAACTCTGTCATGGCTATGTAAAGAATTTAAGCAGGTGTGTCTCTGTTGTTTAGTTTTCCAATCTGTTTTTATGTAAGAAAAATCTGGGACGCAGCATAGCATGATGATGACAAGCATCGTCTGTGTTTTTTTCCTTTCAAGCACTTTCTATTCTGCATGCTTGGACATACTGTAATACCTGTTTTAAAATCCTTGCCTGCTAATTCTAACATTTGAGTCATCTCTGTTTACTGTCTTGAGTATATTCATAGCTTCCTGTATCTTCACATGTCTATATCTTGTAATTTTGGGTAGTATCCTAGATATTGTGCACGACAGTTTGTGTCTGGGTTCTGTTATGTTCCTCTGAAGAGGTGTGTTGGTTGCTGCTGTCATTTATTTTAGCAGACATCTAACTTAACTCCAACCTCTGCCTCCACTGCAGTGAGCATCAGCTGAAATCTCCGTTCATCTCCTTTAGCTTTCATCCTCGCATAGTTCCGGGGTCCTTCGGAGACTGGGGAAGAGTACACAAAAAGAGCTTGGGGCTCCCACTTATGGTGCTTTCCTTTCAAGACTTTTCTCCCTAACTTTCCAGCTTCTCAAGCAGCCCCAGATTCTCTCTTACAATTCCTCATGCCAGGAAAATGGCAGCTTTTAGCCCAGCGATTAGTAAACAACCGTAAGTAAAAGCAATAAAAACAGCAAACTCACGCAGTGACATTCCTTTCCTTCAAACATCAGCTCCCCGCCAATTCCTGTCTATTCTGGGCCACTCTCCATCATCATACAAAAAGGCAGATGAGTCCCTGCCCTGACTCTCCCTAAGAGGAAAGCACTGTACTTACTGGACTGAGAATGGATTATAAGTGACTTTTCGGCCATTAAGGCCTTTTATCTCCACCACAGTTTGCCCCCGTGTACAATATTTTTATTTTCTAAGTGTGGCCATAACATGAAAAAGATTTGAGAAACACTGTCTTAAACAAAGCCACTTCACCACTTACAGCCTTTTTCTATCTGTCAAATAGGGATAATCATGATATCTATCTCAAAGAGTTACTTACTGTAAGGATTAAGTAAGAAAATACAGGTAATGGTAGATAATGTGTGAGACACTGAATCTAAAGGCATTCAGAACAAGCTTAATATTATACTAATATTGTTGATTTTTAAATTATTAACGGCTACTAATGCCAATGTCACTGTGATTCATATTGATTTAAATAATATCCATGAGTATTTAAGTTAATATAACTGTGAGAAAGTCTCCCTACCCCAATGTACATGAGACGATTCATAGTTTCCCCTCCATACACCATGTCAGGAGAGTGTGTCTGTTTGCTGGGTTCCCGCATTTGGCTCCTCATGGACTGAACAAGATAACAGCAATAAGTATGATAATAACCTAGTCCATTGTCTCGGTCTTTGCTATATCAGGACTATTCTAAGCGCTTTATATGCATCACTTATTTCATCTTCCAATCAGTCCAATGAGGCAGATATTACTGTCGTCTTTACCACAGAGTAAACTGAGATTCAGACTGGTGGAATACCTCGCCTACAATCACAGCGAGAAAGGGCTGGAGCCAAGGTTTGCGTCCAGGGACTCTGCTCCCCAGGCCGGCTTTCTCAAGAACTATAATTTAGAAGCTAAAGAAACAGAACTGGCAAAGCAAAAAGGTTAAAATGATTCACACTTTAGAGTTTGCTTGAAGGAGAAAACCTGGGTCTATGGGAAAAGAGGAGGGAGAGAGGGAAGGAAAGCCCAGGAATGGTGTTTTGGAGAAAGACCTTTGGGGTGTCCAGAGCATCTCTAGTTAGAACTTTGGGGAGGAGCACACTTGGGGAAGATGGAAAGAAAAACCTATTTCTGTGACTATGTTGAGCTGCAGCATGCTTTGTATTCCTTTTTAGGCATGTTCTAAGACTGGAGGTCAATTTCTTTCTTTTTCTTTCTTCCTTTCTTTCTTTCTTTCTTTCTTTCTTTCTTTCTTTCTTTCTTTCTTCCTCCCTCCCTCCCTCCCTCCCTCCCTCCCTCCCTTCCTTCCTTCCTTCCTTCCTTCCTTCCTTCCTTCCTTTCCTCTTTTTTATTGAGATAAAAATGTTAATTCTCTTCTGTTTGGCAGCCTGGATATTTTTTTTAAATATATTTTATTGATTTTTCACAGAGAGGAAGGGAGAGGGATAGAAAGTCAGAAACATCGATGAGAGAGAGACATCGATCAGCCACCTCCTGCACACCCCACACTGGAGATGTGCCCACAAGCAAGGTACATGCCCCCCACCGGAATCGAACCCGGGACCTTTCAGTCCGCAGACCGACGCTCTATCCACTGAGCCAAACCGATCTCAGCTGCCTGGGATATTTTTGTCTGTTGCTAAATACTGATACTATTACATGGCTCTCAACAGTGAAGCTTCTGCTGGATGATAGTGGTGTTGCAGCTGATAACAATTTGATTTAATGTTCAAATCCCAACTTGGACAAATTATTTTAACTTTCAGTGTAACAGCGGTCTCATCTGTGCAATGGGAATAATGTCTACTTCACTGGGATATTGGTAGGAGTACACAAAATAGTACCATACATGGATATATACAGCACCTAATGGCGCCTGGCATTGTGGGAGATTAAACACTGACAGTTCCATTTCCTCCCCCCTTTCCCTTCTTCCTCACACTCTCAAATCAACATTTTCCCCGTGGGGAACAGCTACTGCCTATGTACAAAAGCACTGCCACAGTACCAGCACTTTGGTTCGTGGCCCAATTAAGTAAAGGCCTATTAAATCCACGTATATTCCAATAGACGCTACATGACACCCAGGCTAATGGAGGAGAAGAAAAAGGCAGAGTGATTAATGAAGCCCCAGTACCAGCCAGCCTGATGCCTCATAAACAGCCACATGTTTGCTTACTCGTCTGTAATTTGTTTATTTTTCCATTTTGAGTCTCAAACTCAGAAGGGGCTGTCAGACGAGAGAAAGTCACTCCGAAGCCATTCCCTAGGCACACACAGCCCGGGCAGCCCCCAGTTTATTTCAGGCTGACAGCTGGCACCTGTGGCCTGCAGTGAAATACTCTGACACTGATGGAAAGGGACAGGTGGTAGGGCTGCCACCAAATGCCACATTTGATTGATAAAGTGATCTAAGTATCACAGGCAGCGAGAACGTCATTAGCAACCCCTGCTTCCCTGCAGAAAGCACCCGCCAGCCGAGGAGGGGACAGAGAACACAGCCCTTGAGTGTCTGGAGATGCAGACGTGCATGAGCAGAGCTAGTCCCGATCCGCGTGGTGCGCAGAAGGAGCACTAGAGCTGAAGTACAGAAGAGCTGAGTGCTAATCCTGCCTTGGACACTCACAAGCCAAGGTGCCGCGGGTAAGTCATTAAACATGTGAATCTCAGCCTGCATCCTTCTCATCTCCCTTTTAAATGCTCAGCTGTTAAATAAACAAAAATCACTAGCGTACGGAAAAGATATAGCCAATGGACACAGACAGTGGGGGATGGGAGGCAGGACATGGGGGTGGATGGGGAGAATGCAATGGAGGGAAAAAGGAGACTTATGTAATACTTTAAACAATAAATAATTCAAATTAAAAAGAGAAAAAAAGGATTGAGGAATAAAAATGCTTTGTGTCAGTCAGGATTCTTAGCTGCAAGCAACAGAAACCAATTCCAGCTGATTCAAGCACGAAAGGCATTTGACCAAAGGGTATTCGTTAACTCATAGAATTCCTGGGAGGATTCAAAACTTATTGGAACCAAATAAGTATGTTAACTACTCCAAACCAGTCACAGGATGATGCAGTGAGGAGGCCACAGGGGGTCCTGTCCCCAAACACTAGACAGGGCCGCTTGCACCACCGCCAGGCCTCTCGTTTGGGACAGGAATGGCGCTGAGCACTGGGTGCTGCTGCTGTCTAAGGAGGCCCGTCCACATAACGGGAATCCTGCCCTCGTGCCAGTCCTAGGGTCCTCGGCTTCGCTATGCCATCAGCTTACAGTCCAAGTCTGTGGCACAGCGTAGGCCGGCTGCCCACCGTCCTATTGGGCATGGGCAAAGCAAGCAGCCAACATCCCTGAGCTTCAGCAACAGGAGAGAGATGTGACACCTACTTTGAATCACAGAGTGAGGAGTTTCCAGACATGACAATGAGACTCAGCTCTGAAACAGTGCAAAGTAATGACACATGTCCCCGCCGCACTCCATCAATGTTAACCACACAACAGTCCGATTACCGAGGTAGATCCTTCCTCTGACAAACCGCTGGGAATCAGGATTTGGAAAAGAGAAGTTCCAAAACCGCCCGCTGAAAGCTGTACCAAGTGGGGAGCCCACATTTTACCACTTTTTTGTGCGTTATTTATTCAGTTTGTCAACTAGCTGGATATTAAACGTGCCTCAGTATTGATCGGAGGGAACTCCTGCCCTGCATCATTCAAAACTACACAAAAAAAAGATCGTTAAAGAGGTTTCTTGCCGACACAGCTCCGGGGATGTGAGCGTGCTGCCAAATAAGCCAGACCACTGGCGTGACTTGCTGCTCACCAGGGAAGAGAAATCCTCAAATGCTTTCCAAAAACGCAACGTCAAAGATTTCTTGCTGAGGTGGTTGCTGACTCAGAGGCTGTGCACTCGCAACGGGCCCCAGCACGAGGTGGTGGCTTGGTTTGGGGGCCCACCCCATCGTAGCTAATTCAGACTTGATGCGATTATAAATTGAAGGTGCCCATCCATTCCTAACAATTCTTGATCAATCCAAGTCACTCTCTGTATGGAATTTAAATCCTGAAAGATGTCATAGGACAGAAAACAAACAAACAAAAAACCTTTCCCTAAAGTTGCTGATTGCCTGGCTCCTGGTTTTACTCAAGTTCCCGTTATTTTTTACCTCGATTCTTAGCTTTTCCTTAATTCACTGAGCTTTTCACAATCATATTCTATTAAACTATTTGCTTTATCGTGTGTGTGTGTGTGTGTGTGTGTGTGTGTGCGCGCGCGCGCACGTGTGTGTGGTGAGAATATCTGGAGTCCTATTCTCTTAGTAACTTCCAAGTATACAGTATAGTCTTATTGTATTATTAACTATAGTCACTATGTTGTACATTAGAACCTCAGACACATTCCTATCATACTAAAAGTTTCTACCCCTAAGCATCTCCCCAATTTCCTCAGCTCCTGGCAAACAACAATCTATCTGTTTCTATGAGTTCAGCTTTTCCAGATTTCACATGTGAGGTCATACAGTGTTTTTTTTTTTTCTGTATGACTTAGTTCATTTAGGATAATGCCTTCAAAGTTCATCTCTACTATTACAAATGACAAAATTTCATTTTTAACATATTTTAATTGCTGGTAGTATTACAGATATCTCCCATATTTCTTCCCTCCCCTCTTCCTCCCACACCTTCCCTCCTTCCCTAGGTCTTCACTACCCTATAGCCTGTGACCAAGGGCTATGCATAGAAGAATAGAAGATCTTTGGTTTATCTCTCCTCATCCCCCAACTTCGCACTGAGTCTGTGCCATGCCTCCTTCAGGTCTTATTTTGTCAGTTAATTCATTTTGTTCAATGGATTCCACAGATGAGTGAGATCATATGATATTTATCTTCTCAGTTTGGCTTATTTTACTTAGCACAGTATTTTTTAGGTACATCTATGCTGTCCCAAAGAGTAAGAGATCCCTCTTTTGTAAGGCTGCATAGTATCCCATCCTGTAAATGTACCACAGTTTTTTTATCCACTCATCTACTGATGGACACTTGGGCTGTTTCCAAATCTTAGCTATTGTAAATAACACTGCTATGAGCATAAGGGTGGATATTCTTTCTGATTGCTGTTCTGGTGTTTTTAGGATAGATTTCCAGAAGTAGGATCACTTGGGCAAATGGCAGTTCCATTTTTAAGTTTTTGAGGAAACTCCATACTGTTTTCCATAGTGGCTGCTCCAGTCTGCAATGCCACCAGCAGTGAACTAATGTTCCCTTTTCTCTACATCCTCACTAGTACTTGATCATTGATTTTTTTTGATGATGGCCAATCTGACTATCATCAGGTGAGAGCAGATACTTCATTGTGGCTTTAATTTGCATTTCTCTGATGATTAGTGACTTTGAGCATTTTTTCATATGTCTCTTGGCCATTTGTATGTCCTCTTCGGAGAAATGTCTATTCAAGTCTTCTGCCCGTTTTTTAATTGTGTTGTTTATCTTCTCTTTTGTTGACTTGCCTGGATGTTTTATATAAAAAATAAAAATGTAGAAACTAAAGTCAGGCTGATAGGCAGAAGTCCTATAGTGTTTCCAACTGCAGGCCGGTCTCTAACAACAGTAGTTTGTCCCAGGAAACTCATTAGTGCTTCCCGGGTTCTTTCCTTAGCTGTAAAATGAGAATGTAGAAGTAGGAACAGGGGTCCTGAAGGGTCCTTCCTAGCCTGACATTCTGTAGAGCGACGAGAATATGATGAATGACAAGGAAGAGGTAAAAACTGAATAATGAATCCAGTCTCTCGTGGTCGTCACCTTGAATGTCTCCAGTGTTTTTGGCCTCTGAATCAATGTGAGGTTTTATAAATAAAGCTACTTTTTCCAAATACTGTAGGCCCATCTGATAACCATGTTTGTTTCAGGACTCGTCAAATAAAAGAAGATAAGCCAAATGCCAATGACATGTAAATGAAGGAAATTCAGAACATTTTGAAAGTCAATAAAATGCCCACCAAGTTGGTGAAATATATTGATCTGATGAAGGTCCAGTTTGAGATATTTATTGGACCCTTCTACTTTACTGAATTTTAAAAAAATAATTGCTCCTAGAACCAGCTATTTTGAAAGTGAGTCAGTCAAAATGTCTTTGAACTAAAATAAGTCAAACTAATGCATGCAATTCTGTCACATGCAGAATATAAAGCTAACCTAAATATATTTCTTAAAATCACCCCTGGTAATATAAAATTATCCTTGGTGATATAAAATCCCTAGAGAATACCTCTATATGGAAATTACTTGGTAAGTAAAGGCATAGCTCATGTCTGGAGTCAGGTTCGCTCACTAACCAGTGTGCCCAAATTCAAGAAAATGTATTCATTTCTTCTCTGTATCTATGAGTTTGTTTCTGTTTTGCTTGTTTATTTATTTTGCTTTTTAGATTTCATGTCTAAGGAAAATCATATGGTCTTTGTCTTTGTTTGTTGGACTTATTTCACCTAGCAATAGTAGCCAGATGGCAGAGAGTTGGGGGAAATGGGGGAAAAAGATGAAGAGATTGAGAAGTAAAAATGGCATTATAAAAATAGTCACAGTGATGTAAAGTACAGCATAGGGAATGTAGTCAATAATATGATAATAACTATATATGGTGGCAGGTGGGAATTGGATTTATCCGGGTGATCACTCTATAAGTTATATAAATGCCTAATCACTACGCTGTATACCTGAAACTAAACTAATATTGTGTGTCAACTGTAATTGAAAATTTTAAAATTAATAAGCCTATTCATTTCCTCAAGAAACTAAAAAAAAAAACCTACAGTCAGGAAATAATTACTTGATGAAATACATGAATGAAAAGGGTGAAAAGTGCATCAATAAAAGAGAGTAGTGCTGTGGGAGTCCATGACAGTCTGACCAAAATTACTACACTGTTGAATAACCTGGAGAGCAAGTGAATTGCATAAGAACAGAGAGTAAGTGGTTAGAAGCAAATCCAGATTCCCTGATTCTGAAGCTATACATCATTTTGCAGATAAAATGCAAAGACTAGCCAACATATCCCAGACTCAATATTAACCTGGAATTTATTCAGTGACAAAATGCTTACAATACTTGTTTATGTTAATTAAGAAAATGTATTATTTAGGGGGATACCAAGAACACCTGCCCAACACAACTGGCTCCTCTTGGTTATCTCTTCAATAGCTCCTACACAATTTTTAAAAGCACCACAGCTTTTATGCCTCTTATAGAAGCAGTTATATTAATGACATTAAATAAAGATGACTACACAAGATGTGGAATATTTCTGGTGCATGTGTAACTCAGTCTGTTTAGGTTGAAATATATTCACAGACAAGTGTTTATGATGCGACAATAAAAATGAGGGGAAATCCATTAAGATGTTGAAGCAATTTATTAGGGTTACATTGGTCAATAAAATTATATAGGTTTCAAGTGTACAATTTTGCAATACACCATCTGCATATTGCATTGTGCACTCAACATCCGAAGTCTAATCTACTTCCATCACCGTTTATCCCCCTTTACCCTCTTCCACCCTCCCCGCTTCCCTCTGGCCAGTGGTCGGCAAACTGCAGCTCTCGAGCCACATGCGGCTCATGAGCCATGGTTTGCCGCTCTTTTAACTAATGAGTTTGCCGACCACTGCCTCTGGTAATCACCAGACTATTG
The DNA here is from genome assembly GCA_004026805.1 of Lasiurus borealis. Lineage (NCBI taxonomy): Eukaryota > Metazoa > Chordata > Mammalia > Chiroptera > Vespertilionidae > Lasiurus > Lasiurus borealis. Next base: position 8,105 of record PVJN01004918.1, on the reverse strand, counting down.
TCTGTGTCCGAGAGTTGTTTTTTTCCTCCTTACTCCCTTCACCTACTTCACCCAGCCCCTAGTCTCCCTCTCAGCTGTCAGTATGTTCTCTGTATCTGTGAGTCTGTTTGTATTTTGTTTATTTATTTTCATTAGATTCTACATATAAGTGAAATCATATAATATTTGTATTCCTCTGACTGGCTCATTTCACTTAGCATAATACTCTCTAGGTCCCTCCAAGCCACAAAAGGTTTCTTTATTTTTTACAACCTAGTAGTAAGTGTACCACAGCTTTTTTATCCACTTGTCTACTGATGGGCACTTGGGCTGTTTCCAAATCTTGGCCATTGTAAACAGCACCAACCACAACGAACAAAGGGGTGCAGGCATTCTTTCAAATCAGAGTTTTGGGTTTCATCAGATATATCCCCAGAGATGAAATTGCTGGTTCAAAGGCAATTCCACTTTTAACATTTTGAGGAACCTCCATAGTGTTTTCCACAGTGGCTGCACCAATCTGCATTTTCACCGACAGCGCACGAGGGTTCCTTTTTTTTTTCTATCTCCTCACCAATACTTGTCGTTTGTGGGTTTATTGATGATTGTCATTCTGACAGGTGTGAGGTGATATCTTATTGTGGAATTAACTTTCAATCCTATGATGATTAGTGATGTTGAGCATCTTTTTATGTGTCTATTGGCCATCTGTCTGTCCTCTCTGGAGAAGGTCTGTTCAGGTCCTTCGTCTATTTAACTGGATTGTTTGGGGTTTGATTGGTATTGAGTTGTTTGAGTTCTTTGAAATTTTGGATATTAACTCCTTATCAGATGTATCGCTGGTGAATATGTTCTCCCATTCAGGGGGCTGCCTTTCATTTTGCTGATGAGGAATTCTGCTTATGTTGGACATGTCCTCTCAGTCAAGTCACTGACCAGCTATAGATAGTACTAGGTACTGAAGATGATGCAATGGGGAGAAAACTTAGGCATGATTCGCAGAACTTACCATTTTATCACATCAGAATGAAGACCAATATTTCAAGTATGAAAGTAAATATATTCCCACCCATTAAATAACAATAAAATCTGCAGCAAATTTAGAACTTAGATTAGATTGGAAGGCATCAACTCTGAGAACTAAAATTAGAAAAGAAAGAGATGTTACTGTTCACTTATAACCTTTTGCATTGCTTGACATTATTATAATGTGGAGATATTATTTTTAACACTTAAAAATTCAATAAAGATTAAAAAGTAACTAAAGTAGATTTACAGTTCAATAGACACAATCCTTCTCCCCCCAAAAAAAAATGCAATTTCAAAAGGATTCAGAATAGAAAGAGAATTCATGTACATTTTAAAGATGTCATTGAACATGCTTGCTTTTGGTTCTTGCATAAAATATGCTTAATTTAATTTCTTTGTCTTGAACGTTACCAGAAAATTTGAAGGAAAACCTAATTTTCTTGTGTTTTTTTTCTTTGCTTGTTATTCAACGTGAGACCCTAAAGACATTCATATTTTCTTTCATATGCACTGTTTGCTTTTTTTCCTTTCTTTAAAAGAATAAAGACAAAATACTTTTTTTGTTTTCTATAAATCAAGACTCAATTGATTGATACATAACACTATCCAAATCTAGTCTCTTCCCATGAAGAAGCAACTCAATTTCTGTATGTGTAATTCATTTAAAAAGCCATTACTACAAAGAACCTTTCCCTGTGACTTCTATATTAAATAAAGGGAGCCACCTAGGGAACAGGGCATCAAAAATAGCTGCAGGTCTTTTATTGCAAGCTCCTCACTAGCAAGAGTCATGAAATATTACTGGGAAGAGTGCAAGTTAGTTACACTCTCTCCTTATGCCTATTCTACAGAGACAGCAGTTCCACCCTACCCAGAGGGGGATACTTTCCAAGACCTTCAATGGATGCCTGAAATCGCAGATAGTTCAGAACTCTATATATCCTGTTCTTTTTTCTATACATAAATATTATGATAAAGCTTAGTATGTAAATTATTCACAGTAAGAAATTAACAACAGTAACAATGATAAAATTGGACAATGATAGCAATATACTGTGATAAACGTATGTGAGTATGGTATCACTCTCAAATATCTATTGTACTACACATAGAGCATGGATACAATGAACAAGGGTGATTCTCGCCCTGAGGGGGTGCAGAATGGTATCACATTTCATTACGCTACTCAGAACAGATATAATTGAAAAGTTATGAACTGTTTACTTCTGGAATAGTCTATGTAATGTTTTCAGACCACTGTTGACTGCCAGGAACTGAAACTACAGAAAGTGAAACTGGATAGGGGGGTAAGGTGGGAAGGCCACTACAAGAATTCGTTCTAGAATACTATAGACCTGCTCCCTTTCCCCATGAGCATGCCTTCTATTATGCTTTGCTTAACAGGTTTTGTTCTGATTACCAAAGTAATACAAGTTCAAAGTAGAAAGATTAGAAAATATATTTAAAGTGTTGAGAAACATTAAAAGTGCTGAGAAAGAGAGAGAAGACTCTGACACTGGGAAGTCGGTCTGCTACTCACAGCTGGCCATGCTCTTCTCCTGTGGGATATAAACCATCTTACAAAATGCCAAGCTCAGACAAGATTACTCTAAGTCCACGGAAAGATGAGACAAAGCGAGCCCACTTCCTAGCTTTTTCTACACACAGATGATTACAAGGTCATTGTGCCTCCCACTAAATATCGAACAATCTGCCCTAGCCGGGGGTTCAGTGGTTAAAGCGCCAGCATGAGACTGAAGGGTTCCAGGTTCAATTTGAGTCAAGGGCACATACCTCAGTTACAGGCTCCAGCCCCAGCCCTGGTTGGGGTGCATTCAAAGGCAATCGATCAAGGTGTCTCTCTCACATTGATGTTTCTCTCTCAGTCTCTCCCCTTCCCTTCCTTCTCTTTAAAAATCAATGGAAAATATCCTCAGAGAAGGCTTAAAAATCAACCAATATCAAACAATCCTCTCAGCCAAAATATAGAAGTGCAGTTTCTTTACCAATTACAGCTCTATCCTCACTTCCCCTGACCCTTTCACAAGCGACCACAAATCACAAAAGTGTTCCACAAATGATGAAGTATTATCTGGGGATATGGGAGAATCATCTGCTTAGAAGTTAAAACAGGTAAATAACTCCCTACTAGGGAAATTAAAAAAAGCAAAATGCTAAAATAAAAGGCACTAAACAAATACTGAGTGCTCCTGATGAAGAAATATCGCTTGCATTAGCCAAATTTGTTTATCCAATTTCCTTGATTCCTTTCCTTGCTTCTCCTTAATCCTAATTGAAAATGCAATGACATCGCTCAGGTTTGCACTGACTGTCACATTAACATATCGATCAATGGATGGTTTTTCCAAGGGCCTTATGTGGAAATGTCCATTCACAAGGAGCCTGTTATGTAAAAAGCATGGGATAAATACTTATGCACGTTCATCTTCGCCACTTTCCAGCTTTTTCTGCTGAAGCAAGAGATCAGTGTTCATGGCAGAGTCTAAGTTTTTATCTTAACCATCCATTTGGACAAAAGGTAGAGGCTCCACTCATGTGCTACAAAAGTGCAGGAAAGTATTGCAGTGATTCATCTCTATACCATTTGATAAGTCGCCCTGTTAAGAAAATAAACTTGAGCACATACCCCTAATGTCTGTACTTTTTGATAAATTGCCCATGTACTGTGATATCTACATATTGTGCATTTCAGAAAACATGCAAAAAATTAAAAGGATAAAATACAAGTCTCTTCATGTTTTCTCCACCATCTGAGTGAACAGTCTTACTGACCTTGGTCTCCTGTGAGATCCCCACATTGGACACTAGTTCTATCACATCGAAGAGAGATACATTAATAGTGGTGAGCTTGTGCCACCTGCTTGTATCCTGTCCTATCTCAAATAATACCTATGTTTCATGCAGGGCATTTATACAACACATCTCATCCCATGTGTTCACTATTGTACACATGTGTTCATTACCCACTGAAGCACTGGTATAGTACCTGATGTCCAGATTTTTCAGTGAACATTACTGGGCAGGAGCCTCTGGTGATTTATTGGCCTTCCCAGATGAAAAAGTCAACCTCACATGCCCTCTTTCTCTACAACTTACTTTTCTTTGGGGGCTAAAAATACTGCAATTTGGATGAAAGTACTTGCAAGCTTTCACACCAAAATATTTGCATTAGCAGGGGACAGGAAATACATGCCCCTGAAGTCTGGAATTTTAAGCAGAAGGGCAGTGCTGAAAAATACTCACACACATATGAAAAAACCACTAAAGCTCTTAGAAAAACACTCACCAAATGTATTTTTTTAAGTAAAAAATTACTTTGAAGTTTCATTTTTACTTGAATATTATATTCTGCTCTTTATTAAGCCATTTTTAGTACTAATATAAAAATAATATTTTAAGACTAATGGTTGCTAGAAGGGAGGCAATAGGGAGGTTGGGTAAAAAAGATAGAGAACTTAAGAACTATAAAATGGTAGTTACAAAATAGTCACGGGCATGTAAAATACAGCATAGAGATTACAGTCAATTATATTATAATAACTATGTATGGTGAAATCACTTTGTAAGTATATAATTGTTTAGCCCTTATGCTATACACCTGAAACTAAAACAAATTATATAGAATGTAAACTGTAAAGGAAATATAAAATGTAAAAATAATAACAATGTTTTAACAATGAGGGCCTTCAGGGAGACCATCTATGCTTACCCTATTAATGGGGATTTCCCCATTATACCCAGGATTGGGCTCACCCAATACAGCAACTTGAGAAAAGGAACTCGGCTGGGAGATGGGGATTCAGCCAAGCCACTGCATTTTGCTCACTGTCCATTGTTCACTGTGGGGCGTTCAGAAGTCACTTAACTTCTCTAAATCTCACCTAATGCCACCCATTCATATAATGTCTGCCACCACTCTTCCTCCTAGGTCACATGTCTTGTAAACTCAGAGCATAGCAGCTCAAAGGAGACTGAGTGATCACCAAACATTTTAAAGATGAGGAAATAGACGATGAGAAAGGTTGACTGCTTGTCAAACTCATAGAGCTAGTATGTTCAGACACCAGAAATAATCATTTTGAATTGAGGAGAAAAAAAAATGTTTAACAAAAGAAATTAATTTTCCTTGAAAGTTTTTAGTATACCAAGAATTGAACCAGGTGTCCCAAGTTCAAGTTCACTACCCTTTCCACAGTATATGTCCTTAACGCATGCCTGTTAGGATGATCTGACTTATTCTACATGAGGGACGACTTTTAGAAGCAACTGTATGTTGCATTCCTATCACTGCTTCTTTAAGTTGAATATGCGGTCTAAGTATTTTCCAGTGACTTCAGAGAGGGTTTGTGTGTGTATAGAGGAATTTTTCAGCACTGCCTCTGATTATGGGGAGTTTGCACCAAGCTCCAACTATTGATATGCCCAGTGCTTATTACGTAGTTCTCAGAAGTGCTGCTCTCTACGTGGGTTCAGACTTCTTTCTAATTTTAAGCAGCTAAAATCCTCAGGGGCTTCACATCCCACTTGTGATTTGAATCTGATCCCACCCGCCTTTTCATCCACCTCATCTCAGCCACAAATCTCAGATTCACTGCACGGTCCCTTGACACTGCTACACCCCCACCAATGCTCAAACTTACTTAAGTCTTTCCCTTCTTAATGTAGAAATAAACAAGGCAGAATATCTTCCATCCTGTGCACTTCCTCTACTGTATCCCGTTTCCCTGATTTAAAAGCTCAACTTTAAGAAGTTATCTGCACACACAGTGTCATATAGTCTCATTTTTTGCTCTTCTCTTCACCAACTACACTCTAGCCTAGGCCTCCACAGTGCCACAGAATCTTCTCTCCCTCGAATAACAAATAATCTCTTGGGTGTTAAATGCAGCTGGCATTTCTGATGTGCTTTCCTTCCCTGCCTCCCATTACCCATCTGCTTTGAGTTCCCAACCTCCTTAGACACTCATTCTTCATGTCCCGGGCTCCTTGTCTTCACCTTGCTCATTAGGTTGTGATATGGCCCAAGGTTATATTCTAGTCCTTCTTTGTTCACTGTTATCACACACCTGACTTCAACTATTTTCTACACCGTTATCAATGCCAAGTTCACCTCTTCAACCCAGACTTCTCTTCTTACCTGCAGCCTCATATGTAATCGGCCTCCCAGACATCTTCGCTGACCACAGTGGTAGTATTTCAGTCTTCCACTCAGAGAACCTTCCTCTTCCCTATCTGCTTGGGACGCCAGCTGCTGACTGCTCATAGCTGTGCCTCTGACTAGAAATTGTTTTCTCTGCTGAGAACTGCAGTGTCCAAGCTTATGCCCTCTGCCAGAAAGAAGCCCGCCTAAGTGACCGGTTAATGTGATGATGAAAAGGCCAGGTGCTTGCCCTAGCTGGTTGGCTCAGTGGATAGAGTGCCAGTCTGCTGACTGAGGAGTCCTGGGTTTGGTTCAAGGGCACATGTCCGGGTTGTGGGTTTGATCCCTATTAGGGGGCATACAGGAGGTAGCCAATCAATGATTCTCTCTCATCATTGATGTTTCTCTCTCTCCCTCTCCCCTCCTCCCTGAAATCATTAAAAATATATATATTTTTAAAAGCCAGGTGCTCTTGCCACAATTTTCTGTAGTCTCAAGAGCCATCCGGAATTCTGTGTAGAACTGGCTAATATCTCAGTTGCAACTGTTTTTCATATATGCTTTTCTCTTTGACTATTCCACTCTTCCTCATTTCTCTACTGGATATCTTCTATGATAATGCAGCAATAAATCTACTGCATTCAACTCTCCCTCTGAGTCCCCATCTTAGGGAACCACAGTCAACAAAAGGAACTCATCATACTCCCCTAAAAATTTCCTCCTCCTCTAATATACACCATCTCATTCAATGGCACCATCATCCACTCAGGTCAGATCCTAGGAATCATCCTTGAGTCCTTCTCTATTTATCAGCCACTCACCAAATCTTGTCAGTTCAGCTTCTTGAAGATTTTTAAATTAATCTTCTTTCTCCATTTGTACTACAACTCCCTCAGTTCAGGAAAACATTTCTCCAAAGACTACTTCAGTGCATTCCAATCAGCAAGCCAGACATAGATGTCAATCATTTCATCCCTAGGCTGGCCTTAGCGACCCTGAGACAGCCCCAAACATACCATCTTTTGCCGCTGCCCAAGAATAACCTCATCTGGGATTCCAAATTACCACCACTGTCTTACACTATGTCTTACAATATTATAATTTTCTGTATAGATCATGCTATGAAAGACTGGAATCAATTGCTCTTGTCACTAGGTTCCAATGAGTCACACTATCATGTGCTCTCCTTCCCTATACTAAGCAGGAAGCCCCTTGAACACAGGGACTCTGCATTTTCTGTCATTCTGTTCTCAGTGTTTCCCCTATGACTGGCATATAGGAGGCATTCACCAAATGTTTGTTGAATAAATCAATAAACTACTCAGTCAATCCTTCAAAAGAAGTAATGAATCACAGGAGGGAAAGAGGAGAGGCAATAATGCAAAGAAGAAAGGGAAAGGATAATCAGCCAGTTCCTCATCCTTTCAAGAGTCTTGTCCCTGATGTTAAATTGATTGCCATGATGAGTAATCTATTTTAAAAGATGAGTGTTGGTAAAGTTCTGGAGAAGAAGGTTTTAAATTATAGCTACATTTTCTCATTTTGTCTCTTCAAGTTTGTAATCTCCACGAAAGCTTCTAATACAAGTTTGTGCGGTGAAGTAGTTTATCCAACAGAGGGGAATCAATAAATATTAATTAATGAAAATAATGAAGGAGAAAAAAGGTGGTGGAAGACAGAGCTGGCATGGCAAAGTAAGCTTCATCAGAGGCAAATTTCTCTCTTGAATGGAAGTTTTACATTATCGGTCTTGCCTTTGGCATTAAAAAATGTTTTTATAGTAGAAAACACTGGTCAATAAGGAGGGGGCGGGGAGGTGTTCATGTCCCTGTTCAATCACATACTAGCGGTGTGACCTTGGAGGAGGCTCTTCACTTCTTTGAACTTGGATGTCTCTGTCTGAAAAAAAGAATTGTAGTAGATGGTGCTCATGTCC